>JARQZK010003058.1:0-37500 GCA_030704885.1 Cynegetis impunctata | reverse complement strand
AAGATAACTTTATTTACTTTATACAAATACATAGTATTTTAAAGCACGTCACAGCACATTGAAACTTCAGAAAAAAACAATTAAGTTTAAAATAACTAATACAAAACAGCACAATTATTTATGTGAAAAATTCATCAAGGTCACAGTAGCATTTGTCAATAAGAAAAAGCTTAAGATTTTTTTTGAATTGCTTAAGTGGAAGATCCTCATAGGATTGGTTATAGCATTTTGTTGCAAAATATGAGGGATTTGTTTGAGCGATAGCTAGTCGTTGAAATGGTTCATCCAAACTGTCTGCATGCCGAGTGAAGTAATTATGCACGTCACTCCTTTTTTTTAAAGTAACTTTGATTTTCTTTTACTAATAGTATTAGTCTAAAAAGATACAGGCCAGTGACTGTACGTATTTTCAATTCCCTGAAGTACGGTCTGCAGTCAGTTTGTGTCTTCAGGTTTAACATGTAACGGACCGTGCGTCTCTGGGTAACTCCAATTTTACCTGCTTCTTTAGCTTCTTACCATTTTGGACTGGAACAACCCATAGTACGCAAGCTTAAGGACTTCAGTTGAAACTGTATATTTTAGGTTTCGTAAGAGATAGCAGCATGAACTTAACTGCCGCGATAGCTGATTAATGTGAGTTGACCAAGTGAGCTTCCGGTCCAAGTGGATACCCAGGAACCTTGTATCAGGGCTGCTTACTATCGATTTACCTCTCAGTCTCAAGAATAAGGACTTATCGATCGTCTCATTTTTTGTATATATTTCGATTAAGGAAGTTTTGTCCTCGTTTAAGTTAAGTATGTTTATTTCACACCAGAAAAGCATTTATTCGATACATGCGTGCGCTTTCTCTCGAAACTCATTTATATTTTTACCCGCTATGATAACGTTAGTATCATCTGCGTAAAGGATAGGAAGGCCAAATTCCCTCAAGCGTAGAGGCAAATCGTTTATGAATAGATTAAATAAAGTGGGAGAAATACAGGAGCCCTGTGGAGTTCCCACATTCACTTCTAAAATCTCCGAGACTGCTCCCTCAAGGGACACTTGTTGTGATCTCTCCGAAAGATAGGATATTATCCAATTGAGGGCTTCCCCTCTTATGCCATTCTCATAGAGCCTGGACCGAAGTATATTAATATCCACATGGTCAAATGCCCGACTTAAATCGAACATAATTGCAATCACAATATTTTTTTGGTTCATGTTTTCATAAATAAAATCGAGAGCTTTACTGATGGCCGTATGTGTCGATCGATTAGGCCGAAAACCAGTTTGTTGCTCTGATAAAATACCCTTTCTTTCTAGAAAGTTAGAAAGTTTTTTATTAAAAATAAATTCAAATATTTTACTAAAATGGCATTGAAGGGCAATGGGTCGGTAGTTTTCCACTTTGTCTCTACTACCCTTGTTTTTGAAAATGGGGATGATTTTTGATTTTTTTAATGCTTTAGGATAAATTCCTTCTGTAAAGCTAAGGTTTAACATGCGAGCCAGTGGCTCTCCAATTATATCTTTAACCTCCTTAATTATGTTCCCTGGTATATTGTCTACGCCACTGGATTTTTTACTGCACACCTTGGCAATAGCTGAATTGACCTCCTTGGTTGATGTCGGTGAGAGAAAAAAAGAATTTATATATCGTTCTGAATGGTATAAATTCTCATCATTATTTGTTGCAGAGTCGCTATTATTTGATTGAATGGTATTATTAAAGTATTTGTTAAAAATATTACTTATTTCCCAAGGATCTTCAATCTGACATCCCAGCTCATCGGTGATCTTTTGACAGGATGTTTTTTCCGTTTTATTTATCATATTTTCTTTAACTATGCCCCAACAGGCTTTATTTTTATTATTAGCATTCGTGATTCTGTTATCATAAAACCTTGTTTTTTCTTTAGCTAGGCTATTCTTATAAAATTTTTTAAGATTTTTGTAATGATTAGAATATTGACTATTATTTATTCGTTTTTGTATTTTATTCATGTCGTTAATTAGCTTTGCTAGTTCTCTAAGGTTGTTGGATCTTTGAAATTTACTTTGTGAGTAATTAGTTTTTCGTTTTTTCGTTAAAGGGAAGCATTCCCTAAATATTTCTTCAAATTTATTTTGAAAGCACTCAAAAGTTGAGTTGGTATCACCTTTATTTGATATAATAGAGTTCCAATCAACCGAACCTATGATACTTTTAAAAATTTTTATATTTTTTTTTACTAAAAAGTCTGACTAGTTCAGAACTACTCATAGCAAGATTGGCAGCTGGTTTACTCGCATCATCACAATACCAACTGTAGTTGGTAATTTGAAAGGTGTGGTCAGATAAGTGGCTATCCACCACCACCGTCGGACAGTTTTTGGCAGTCTCATTTGCTACAAAAATGTTATCAATACATGTGCTGGTACTATGGGTTATTCTAGTCGGCTCCTTAATAAGGGGCTCTAAGTTAAATTCAGTCAAAAAACTATAAAATGTACTTACTTCGTTGTCGCATTGGATATTATCCAGATTTAAGTTTGTGTCACCACAGAGAAAAATATCGCTACTTTTTGAGTATTTTCCACTTACTTCTTGCAGACCGTCCTCAAGTAGGTTCATAAATTCTTTAAAATCTGCCTCCGGTGATTTATATAGTGCACATGCTACTATGCTCTTGTTTGATTCTATAAAATTACACCTAATACAACAAAATTCAAAGATTTTTTCAGCACAATCCCCAAAATTTATGCTACAAAACTCGATGGATTTTGTTTTCCTCTAGTAGGGCTTCTAGTTCCAGGTGCTTATTGGTTAAACCCTGGATATTGAAGTGCATTATTCTAATGTTTTTCTTACTATGGTATGGTTTAAAAAATCAACTTCGTTGTCGGAGATATCTTCTTCAATTGTGCTTGATGAGATGTTTATTTTTTGTTTCGGCTTGTCTGTATTGTTTCTCGGGAAACGATATCTGCCGATAATAGTGTTGAGAAGTGATCGTAACAGACAAGAAATCAGTTAAATTGGATTAAGAGAACATTATCCTACTGATGCAGAAATTGTGAAATTACCATTCAGAATAAAACTCAGGTTGAAGTGAAATCGATTGTATGCCATTAAGGCAAAATTTAATTTTTGTCCATGAAAATCTCCACTTCTTCCTCAAGCTTCTCTGATTAATTTGTGACTAATTTTGGTCTTTCAGAATATAATCCACCAGACCACATCCAGAATACATCGTATAATACCGTTGGGACCTATCCAACATGGTCTTCACTTCCACCGCAAACATCTACTACTATCGTTGGATCACCGCTAAATTGTTGGTCACTACCACCTTCTCCATCCTACGCGATGAGAGGTTATCAACATTCCTCAATACCGAACCTAGCCAACGTATCCTATCAGGCATATTATAATCAAGATCCATCCTGTATGCATTATCAGAATCCTGAATATATTTCCGTCATGAATAGCGATATAACTTATACACATCTAGGTAAGTCTGTATAAAAGAGCATATTGGTTGTTATTTATTTACAATTTCAGAGTATTCTTGGAATATTTTCAAAAACTCTGATGACAAAAATATGCTACTTTTGAAATCGAGTTAGAGTAAATGTACCGTTCTATTGTTTTCGGGAAAACATACTTACTTTTTATATATATATATATATATATATATATATATATATATATATATATATATATATATATATATATATATATATATATATATATATATATATATATATATGTATATGTATATATACATGAACATCATACAATATTAGAAATTCAGCATTGTAGGCATTTTGAAAGGAATACAGAGCTAAAAATTCATCTCAGAATTTTGCATGCACTAACCCCTTTCTAATTCAATAAAGTCTGTTTTTTTATTCAAAATAAAATTCATATATGTATATATGAATATACGTATATAAATATGTTCATATATATATATATATATATATATATATATATATATATATAAATATATATATATATATATATATATATATATATATATATATATATATATATATATATATATATATATATATATATATATATATATATATATATATATATATATATATATATATATATATATATAAAGACAGAACAGTAACGGGGTACTAGTAAGTATTAGATGAAAGGTTTAACGATGGGATACCCCAATATTGTAGAGGAAGCAATAAAAGATATAGGGTGCTTCTAAAGTTGTGCCTTTATTCCAAGTTCAAGCTTTCGTCCATGTTTACAGACTTCTTCAGGAAAAAACTAAAATTATGAAAACATTCCATCTACAGGTGTCCGATACATTAGGTCTCTTAAAATTTAACTCACCAGAATTAGCACTACAACTCTAAAAATTGGCTATCACAGCTTTCAAGATTCATTTCTTCCATAACCTCATACAATGTTGAAGTATTTGGACAAATTTGTGTAAAATAGATAAAAGAAACGTCAAACAATAAAACACTCCGAAATTACATACATTCTACTAATAGTCTCATTTGATGATTATAGATTTTTACAGACAATTACATGATCACATTAGGATAATTATTAAAACATTAAAACGTGTTGACTCTGTTGTACTAGCAATATCAGAATGTCAACTGTCAACAAAGTATGTGGCTAAGGTTACAACTAGTCAGAAATTCAACAAACCAACATTACTACGTATTTTCAGAGGAAGGCAGTGTCTAAAAAATCAGAGTTGAAAATTATTAATAGTCTTCTCTCTCCTTCACATTACAAAAGTAGCAAAAACAAATCAGTTTTAACAAAAGTTCACAACACTAAACAGGTAAAATCGAAAAATTTCACTAGTTCTCTTCAAATCAATTAAGCAATTAAAAAGAAAAAACAACAAAACCAAAAAACAAACAAAAACTCTTCAACAACAACAATGCCAACAAACACCAGATCATTTAACAGATTATGTCAAAAAAGATTCAGGGAGCCCTCTTTGCTTAGTGAACTTTTGTTTCAATAGATAGGTATAAATAGAACTTAAGTTCTCAACATCTCTCTTATGATTTATACAATTTTTACAATTATTAATATAACACATTTCCAGGATTTTTCTTTTATGCATATTCTTCTCAGAGTCAAGAATTATAGTATTGTTGTAATGAACTTTGTGGTCCATTTTATTAACATGCATACTTAGACTGGTTGCCTGAGGTTTATTTTTGCAGTCACTTTTGTGTAAAGCTAGTCTTTTACTTAATTTTTGACTTGTTTGTCCAACATACAACAAGCCACATTCACAAGGTACTCCATATATGATTCCTGATTTTTGCAAAGTAGGTGTAATGTCTTTTAAGTTAGAATAAAACATGTTGAGTTTTTTAGTGTTATAGTTCGCTATCACTATACCATAATTAGAAAATAATTTAGTTAGTGAGGGCGTAAGATTATGTATGAACTGTAATTTAGCATATTTAATGCTATCTGTATTATTTAAATTATTTCTGTTATAGTTAAACGCAACATTGCCCTCAGAGAATAACAATTTATTAACGAGTGTGCCAGGATATTGGTTTTCTAAGAGGAGTTCCTTTAAAACCATTAGATTTTTTTGAAGAAATCTTTGGTGGGTTATTTTTTTAATTCTGTTTCTTAGAGCTATGACAACATTAATTTTTTGTTTTGTAGGATGATAGGATGTAAACGGGATATATCTCCCTGAACTGGTCTTTTTTCTAAACCAATCCAAGCACACTACATTGTTGTCATCCCTGACAGCTAATGTATCAAGAAAAGGGACCGATGAGTTTGTCTCCTCCTCTACAGTGAATTTAAGTGAGTCGTTAAAAGAATTGAAAATGTTAAGAGCATACTGTACTTTGTCAGTAGGTAAAGCTGTAAGTAAGTCATCTACGTATTGAAACATAAAAGGGAATTGAAAATCTAAAGTATTAGTTACGAAATAAAGTAATTTATTCATTACAATATCAGCTATTATAGGGGAGGCAGCACCACCCATCGGTAAGCCTGTTTTCTGGTGGTAAAACTTATTATCATAAGAGAAGTATGTGTTGCTATATAGAAAAACAACCATATCTATAAATTCTATTTTTGGTATATTACTGTGTTCTTGTATTAATTCGAAATGTTCTTCAATTATATCAGTTATCAACTGTAATGGAATATTAGTGAATAGAGACACGACATCAAATGATACAAGGACAAAGCCCTCTGGTAATTGAAAGTTATTAATTTTTTCGGCAAACTCAAAAGTATCCTTAATGCGGAATTTGTTGAAGTTAGAGAAGGCCTTGTCTAGTATGTTAGCAATGAACTTAGCTAGAGGTTGTGTAGGAGCGCCCACACAAGAGACTATAGGTCTAAGAGGTATATTTTCTTTATGTATTTTCGGTAACCCGTAATATTTAGGGATGACTCCGTTATAGGTATATAATGATTTTGCTATAGTGTCCGAAACATAGCCTTTGTCTTTTAATTTCTTTATATTTTTGTTGCAATTAGTTTCAAGACTGTTAGAGGGGTCTTTATTAATAGGTATGTATGTGTCAATATCATTTAGAAGTTCTAAAGATTTTTCGTTATAAGTATTTTTACTAATTGCCACTGTAATATTGCCTTTATCGGATCGGGTAATTAATAAATTAGGGTTATCCTTTAGGAATTTCCTAGTTTCTTTTTCCAATAATTGAGAAGTAGGAGTTGTACGAGAGTTAAAATGAATGTAATTAGTTATTAAATTAGTAGCTCTTGACCTTGTTATGTCTTGTTCTTCGCTAGGAATATTAGTTATAATGGATTCTACTTCTGTTATTAATTTAAATATGTCGATATCTTTAGGAGAGACAGGTAGGCTAAATTTCGGACCCAACGACAAAAGGCCCTGTATTTGCTCCGGTACCTGTATATCAGATATGTTACTAAACCAAGTTGCATTATTAGAATTAAAGAATTTTTGCTTTTTATTAACAAGTGAGTTTAATTTTCTTATATTAGTATTTTTTATTTTATTAAAGATTTTATTGTAGTTAAAGTGTTGTATATAGAAAAAATCATCCAAGACACTATGAGTTAAAGAGTTACGTAGCTGTGAGATCAGATCATTAAGTTCATTTTCAAGATAATTAATATAAAGTTCTGTGTCACGAATTGTCACACCATGTAGCCTAGTAGTTACCTGTTGCGTAAGTGCCTCTAAGTGACAGGAACATTAGAAAACTATGGAATATACCACAGAACATCACTAAACATAACACTAATCACTTAGAGGCACTTACGCAACAGGTAACTACTAGGCTACATGGTGTGACAATTCGTGACACAGAACTTTATATTAATTATCTTGAAAATGAACTTAATGATCTGATCTCACAGCTACGTAACTCTTTAACTCATAGTGTCTTGGATGATTTTTTCTATATACAACACTTTAACTACAATAAAATCTTTAATAAAATAAAAAATACTAATATAAGAAAATTAAACTCACTTGTTAATAAAAAGCAAAAATTCTTTAATTCTAATAATGCAACTTGGTTTAGTAACATATCTGATATACAGGTACCGGAGCAAATACAGGGCCTTTTGTCGTTGGGTCCGAAATTTAGCCTACCTGTCTCTCCTAAAGATATCGACATATTTAAATTAATAACAGAAGTAGAATCCATTATAACTAATATTCCTAGCGAAGAACAAGACATAACAAGGTCAAGAGCTACTAATTTAATAACTAATTACATTCATTTTAACTCTCGTACAACTCCTACTTCTCAATTATTGGAAAAAGAAACTAGGAAATTCCTAAAGGATAACCCTAATTTATTAATTACCCGATCCGACAAAGGCAATATTACAGTGGCAATTAGTAAAAATACTTATAACGAAAAATCTTTAGAACTTCTAAATGATATTGACACATACATACCTATCAATAAAGACCCCTCTAACAGTCTTGAAACTAATTGCAACAAAAATATAAAGAAATTAAAAGACAAAGGCTATGTTTCGGACACTATAGCAAAATCATTATATACCTATAACGGAGTCATCCCTAAATATTACGGGTTACCGAAAATACATAAAGAAAATATACCTCTTAGACCTATAGTCTCTTGTGTGGGCGCTCCTACACAACCTCTAGCTAAGTTCATTGCTAACATACTAGACAAGGCCTTCTCTAACTTCAACAAATTCCGCATTAAGGATACTTTTGAGTTTGCCGAAAAAATTAATAACTTTCAATTACCAGAGGGCTTTGTCCTTGTATCATTTGATGTCGTGTCTCTATTCACTAATATTCCATTACAGTTGATAACTGATATAATTGAAGAACATTTCGAATTAATACAAGAACACAGTAATATACCAAAAATAGAATTTATAGATATGGTTGTTTTTCTATACAGCAACACATACTTCTCTTATGATAATAAGTTTTACCACCAGAAAACAGGCTTACCGATGGGTGGTGCTGCCTCCCCTATAATAGCTGATATTGTAATGAATAAATTACTTTATTTCGTAACTAATACTTTGGATTTTCAATTCCCTTTTATGTTTCAATACGTAGATGACTTACTTACAGCTTTACCTACTGACAAAGTACAGTATGCTCTTAACATTTTCAATTCTTTTAACGACTCACTTAAATTCACTGTAGAGGAGGAGACAAACTCATCGGTCCCTTTTCTTGATACATTAGCTGTCAGGGATGACAACAATGTAGTGTGCTTGGATTGGTTTAGAAAAAAGACCAGTTCAGGGAGATATATCCCGTTTACATCCTATCATCCTACAAAACAAAAAATTAATGTTGTCATAGCTCTAAGAAACAGAATTAAAAAAATAACCCACCAAAGATTTCTTCAAAAAAATCTAATGGTTTTAAAGGAACTCCTCTTAGAAAACCAATATCCTGGCACACTCGTTAATAAATTGTTATTCTCTGAGAGCAATGTTGCGTTTAACTATAACAGAAATAATTTAAATAATACAGATAGCATTAAATATGCTAAATTACAGTTCATACATAATCTTACGCCCTCACTAACTAAATTATTTTCTAATTATGGTATAGTGATAGCGAACTATAACACTAAAAAACTCAACATGTTTTATTCTAACTTAAAAGACATTACACCTACTTTGCAAAAATCAGGAATCATATATGGAGTACCTTGTGAATGTGGCTTGTTGTATGTTGGACAAACAAGTCAAAAATTAAGTAAAAGAC
The DNA here is from genome assembly GCA_030704885.1 of Cynegetis impunctata. Lineage (NCBI taxonomy): Eukaryota > Metazoa > Arthropoda > Insecta > Coleoptera > Coccinellidae > Cynegetis > Cynegetis impunctata. The sequence continues at coordinate 28,285 of JARQZK010003058.1, read as the reverse complement.
TAGCTTTACACAAAAGTGACTGCAAAAATAAACCTCAGGCAACCAGTCTAAGTATGCATGTTAATAAAATGGACCACAAAGTTCATTACAACAATACTATAATTCTTGACTCTGAGAAGAATATGCATAAAAGAAAAATCCTGGAAATGTGTTATATTAATAATTGTAAAAATTGTATAAATCATAAGAGAGATGTTGAGAACTTAAGTTCTATTTATACCTATCTATTGAAACAAAAGTTCACTAAGCAAAGAGGGCTCCCTGAATCTTTTTTGACATAATCTGTTAAATGATCTGGTGTTTGTTGGCATTGTTGTTGTTGAAGAGTTTTTGTTTGTTTTTTGGTTTTGTTGTTTTTTCTTTTTAATTGCTTAATTGATTTGAAGAGAACTAGTGAAATTTTTCGATTTTACCTGTTTAGTGTTGTGAACTTTTGTTAAAACTGATTTGTTTTTGCTACTTTTGTAATGTGAAGGAGAGAGAAGACTATTAATAATTTTCAACTCTGATTTTTTAGACACTGCCTTCCTCTGAAAATACGTAGTAATGTTGGTTTGTTGAATTTCTGACTAGTTGTAACCTTAGCCACATACTTTGTTGACAGTTGACATTCTGATATTGCTAGTACAACAGAGTCAACACGTTTTAATGTTTTAATAATTATCCTAATGTGATCATGTAATTGTCTGTAAAAATCTATAATCATCAAATGAGACTATTAGTAGAATGTATGTAATTTCGGAGTGTTTTATTGTTTGACGTTTCTTTTATCTATTTTACACAAATTTGTCCAAATACTTCAACATTGTATGAGGTTATGGAAGAAATGAATCTTGAAAGCTGTGATAGCCAATTTTTAGAGTTGTAGTGCTAATTCTGGTGAGTTAAATTTTAAGAGACCTAATGTATCGGACACCTGTAGATGGAATGTTTTCATAATTTTAGTTTTTTCCTGAAGAAGTCTGTAAACATGGACGAAAGCTTGAACTTGGAATAAAGGCACAACTTTAGAAGCACCCTATATCTTTTATTGCTTCCTCTACAATATTGGGGTATCCCATCGTTAAACCTTTCATCTAATATATATATATATATATATACATATATATATATATATATATATATATATATATATATATATATATATATATATTTATAAGAGGGTTTTGAACACTTGATATGAAATATTGCTTGTTACATATCCAAAATTTGTTTTCTTCATAATTTGAACTAATACATAACATTCAAGATGTAGAAGGATAAACGAATATATTATGATCTTGATGTTTGTTTCAATCAATTCTGATTTCCCAAAACGCCATAGGCGACTTGATAAATGATAAATTTCTTAAAATCAGTTTGCAAGATGAAGATGTGCATTTTATGTGAAAACGTGGAGAGATATCGATGGGAATTAATTCAGGCATTCGATAGACAATTACATTTTAGATCTGCTGGTGACATAAAATACGGCATGTTCCGTTTAAGTTAAACAAGTTGGTGCCGTTTGAGGATGGCAATTATGTTACCTTCATTTTTATACACCAAGTGAAAGTTAGTCAGTATTTCACAAGTGCGACACAAGGTTTATTTCAGTTAGTATGCCTCATCATTAGTTTGGTTAAAAATAAGAGAACACCAGTTGAGAGTTCAAGCTTTCAAACTGGTTTTCACAAAATACGAGATATTTCTCATAAAGTTAAGGTGAATTGAACTTCCTTGAAACTGGAATTTGTTTTTATCGTCAAATTCAAAAATGAAATAATATACAGGGTACTCCAATTAAAAAACAACAACACTGATACTTTTCGTGTTATTGGCACACCCTGTACAACATAAAAATATTTTTAAAATGTAGCCCTGCTAGGTCCCTATCCATCCTAAAGAAGAAACTTCTACAATATCAAATGCTGTAGCTATAATTCTTCGTGTCGAATAACGTGAATATCCCTGTTTTATATATACACCCATATATATATATATATATATATATATATATATATATATATATATACATATATATAAATATATATAAATAAATATATAAATAAATATATATAAAAATATATATATATATATAGATATAAATAAATATATAAAAATATATATATAAATATATATATATATATATATATATATATATATACATGAACTATCTAGTAACAGACACTATCTTTCTAGAGATATCACGAAACTACTCTGGGATGCAATGTGTTCAATAGATTTAAGCTGCATTTATCATGTTCTGGCTACAAGATAATAAAATACAAAAAACCATATTACGTTCATGAAAAAATTTGTTTTAGGACCGACGCATATAATATAAATTTGAGTGAACGTCACTTTCATATGGTGCCGCAGCACAGTAAGGATATGTTCAAAATATCATTTTCGTTCAATATAGTATCTCTTGTCAATTTTTTAGATCATAATAATTTAAGTCATTCTGACCTTATATTTAATAAATACGTTTAAAACCGCCTACTCCACTTACGGTAGCTTCGGAACCTTACGTCTTCATTACTTTGCACCTTTGATCTTACCTTATGCTTATTTTATACATTATACCTTAATAGATATATCGATGTTTAGTCAATTATTCTGTCTCTTATCCTCCTTCCTTCTGCCTACTGCTACATTTATATCCTCAAATGAATATTAATAAATTTTCCATATGTTTATTAACTAAGCAAACTATCAGTTAGTTAGGAGCGTTAATGGAGATAAATTATTCATTTAGGGCTTGAACAGTATCCAAAGCTTTGCTCTGGATGTCTGAATCTTCAAGGCCCATTGTTCATCCTACTCTACAGAAGAGAATTGTGACATTTATGGTGTATATGTAAATATATGTGTATGTATATATTTTGTAATTTATGAAATTGATTGTAATTTTGTTATTGTTTTTTGGGCGGTAATAGATGTAATATTATTATTATAAACCTTTTCAGATTCCAATAATGCAGTTACTTATCAAAACGACATTCTAGAAAAGCCTGATTATGAGCCTCCTCCTGTTCAATCTCAACCAGAGTCTCCTGGATCTAGTGCAAGCACAACACCTAGTCGTCATGAATGGGTTAGTCAAAATCACTTATAGCCATATATACAACGAATCTGTACAGAAATCAATGAAATGTTAAATATATGTTAGAATAGTAACTAGGTATTTTCATTTGAAGTATTATTTCTTAAATTAATGAAAATTGCTAAAAACAATTAAGTAGTCACTTGAAATAGAAACGGTGACATTAACCTAGAGATCCACAAATTATTCTAAGGTGACTTTGATTTAATTATATACGTAAGTATTCGGAACTGGGTAAAATAAAGATAACAAATGATTTTACTGCAGCTACTATCCTTCATTTGTCAATCCCCGTGAACTATTTAAACTAAATATATATATATATATATATATATATATATATATATATATTTATATATATATATATATATATATATATATATATATATATATATATATATATATATATATATATATATATATATATATATATATATATATATATATATATATATATATATATATATATATATATATATATATATATATATATATATAAAGGAAACACACGTGTTTCATTCCTCCCTGAAGTATGTGTCAGGGAAGCGGGCAGCTCGATTTTGGGATTAACTCCTTCAGCCAGATCAGAGGATACACTTGTATGTACAAGTGCATTAAGGATAGGTGAGACGGGACATTTATGGAACATAGAAAGTGTGGGTAAGGTTCAGAGGATTAATACTGGCCCAGCATTCGCCTTATAAGTTTGCAAACAGTGACTTACATTACCATGAGGAAACCTCTGAAAAAAACTCATGGCAGACCAGTCGGCCCCGGTGTTTGAACCCGAGACCTCCCAAATACTAGCCAGCGTACGCTAAGTACTCGACTAACTAGCTTGGTTATATATATATATATATATATATATATATATATATATATATATATATATATATATATATATAATGACATGCGAACAAATTATATCGCCATCTATCGGCGACTGAAAATTATCTCACTCAAGGCCAAATAGAATAACCAAATGCCTGCATGCGTGATGAAGCATCGAACGATGTAACACGTTGCAGAACTTCGCATATAAGGTGGACCCACCTATGGGTGTAAAGTGACATGAGTTTTCGACATTTGTCGGTTTCTATTTGGCCTAAAGTGAGATACCTCTGGGTTTTCGATAGACGTCGCTTCGATTTGTTCGCATGTCATAAGTGTTCTTCTTAGAAACTATTAGTAATACAGTGAAAAGAGGGGTTTCACCTTACAGACGGCCCGGTAGTTCTAAATTTTTTATATGTTGTCTAGGATATTTAGTAAGTGTTTCAAATGCAAAATACGCAGTTCCCCCTCCTCCACTCCAGTCGCCATATTGAAAGAAACTGAAATAAACGGATCTTTCTTCATGTTTCTCCTTGCTTATATCTCTGTTTCGGTGCATTTGAGCTACAAAAGATATTAATTCAATCAAATTTTCAAAAAACTGAATTTTCTAAATTTTTAATCCGCAATTCCGTTTCTAGGACTGATAGTTACGGAGACATGCACTTTTTACTAAAATTTGAAAAATCGCATTTCCCGAAAACATGTCAAACTATTATTTTTAAAACGCTGTAATTCAGTTATGTTCTATTTTATGAAAACAAGTATCAAAATATAAATTATAGGGTATTGAATTACCTACAAATCTCTTTTAAATTTTTTTCAACCAACCCTGCGGAGTGGGAGTGAAAAAAGTTAAAACAACGATTTTTTCCCCTTTACAATACTCGGCATTGTATCTAAAAATTTTCCAGTTTTGTCTTGAATCTGGAGTTTATATTAATCAAACTTGAGTTTCTCAAATGTCACAGCGCAATGATCATGAAGCAGGTATAATTTCACCTGAATACCCGCTGGAGAGAGGGAATATTTATTTCAAATGAAACACGGCAACGGGTTATATGGAACTGCAGCTCGACCTTTAAAGGGATTTGCCAGGAATAAGTCAAGCACTTTTAGCGTCACTATAGCAGCGATGGGATTTTTGATGGCTACACTATAGATCCTTCTCAGCAAGGGACCAAGACTGCTGAACGCGCAAGAAGGTAAAGACAAACTCATCCGACGTAGTGTTTGACAAAATAACTGGCAACACCACACATCAGGATAAGTTCCTACCCAATGAGGAAAAGCGTCGAACATAGCTACATACTACGCTTCCGAAGATACTGATAGGTTGATAGCTGGCACAGCTTTATGCCTCTCCGCCATGTACGAAGCCATTATCATTATCGGGGAAGGCATTGACCTCCTCGTCCTACTGACTGGCACAACACCTGCGGCGAACAATGTATACCTCAAAAGGCCAGTTAGTGAAAAATATCCAGAAGAAATCTACTCCGCCTCCTCCTAAGAGTACAACTTCAAAGGCTGTATCTCTAAGAAAGGATTGTATCCCGCTCCTGCACGTTATTTGAAATAGCGACACCACAAACATTTTTGGGTTTGAAAAGAATAAATTCTGCCATTTTTTTTACGAAATACCCATCACTGCTTGAGCAGGTGGAGAGATTCGAGGACCCTGCTGCCAGACCTCTGGAAATTTCTGTAACAGGGAACAAAATCTTGGTATCCTTGTATGGCGGCAGTAGAGAGCATTCGTTAAGCTCCCTTCGTTATAGCAAATCGCAGACAAGTACCAACCAGCCCAATCTAGCTAAAATACCTCCGATCACTGACGCAGCCTTTTTTCACTTCCTGAGGATATACCACGAGGTCATGGAGTGGATAGGAGTTGTCAAAGTCCCTATCGAGTGGGGATGACTATTTGACGAAAATGAATACCCCGACTTCATTAACTCATCCCCTACGAAATAAGCGAGGAGGATGTAAATTTGTTGTCTTTTCAGTTGTAGAATCAATTACAACCAATTTTTGTATGATCATGACTTTCCTTTGTTCATAGTTCGTTTGAATAAATTAATTGTTGATATTCTATGCCGTTATTTTAACTTTAATTATCATTTCCCACGCCGTAATATTGACTAAAGAAAAATTACATTCCTTTTGTAGGTAATTTAATACCCTACAAATTTTTTGGGGATACTTATATTGTTTGAATAGGCCATAACTCAATTACAGCGTTCTAAAGTGAGAAGTTCGACAAATTTCTGGAAAATGCGATTTTTTGAATTTTAGTAATGTACCTCCGTGACTATCAGACCTAGAAATGAAATTAAGGAAGTGAATTATAGGAAATTTAATTGCCTAAAACATTGAATGCAAGTCTCTTCTTTTTTGTAGCTTGAATGCAGCGATATTATTTTTTAACTCCAGGGCCCTACAGTATATATATATATATATATATATATATATATATATATATACATATATACATATATACATATATACATATATACATATATACATATATACATATACATATACATACACATACACATACACATACACATACACATATACATATACATATACATATACATATACATATACATATACATATACATATACATATACATATACATATACATATACATATACATATACATATACATATACATATACATATACATATACATATACATATACATATACATATACATATACATATACATATACATATACATATACATATACATATACATATACATATACATATACATATACATATACATATACATATACATATACATATACATATACATATACATATACATATACATATACATATACATATACATATACATATACATATACATATACATATACATATACATATACATATACATATACATATACATATACATATACATATACATATACATATACATATACATATACATATACATATACATATACATATAAATATACATATACATATATATATAAATATAAAAATAAATATACAAATATACATATAAATATATATAAAAATATTAATATATACATATATACATATATATATACATATACATATACATATACATATACATATATATATACATATACATATACATATACATATACATATACATATACATATATATATACATATATATATATATATATATATATATATATATATATATATATATTATATCGTTGAACAAGGAAAAGTAAAATAGTTGTAATGAATGATAAATCTATTTTCCTTCATATATAACTGGTCCTAATACAATGAATGTTCAGTAGATTGGTAATCTCAGAGGCTACTCTAGTTTTTATATAGTAAAACATATAATTTGTATCAAACTCGTTGAATATGTGGTTCCTTCAAATAAAACAAAAATTATGTTCTATGGAATAGCTCGTGAAATATTAAGAAAGGATATTTTTGTTTTTGAAAGATTTGAGTATCCGTTCATCATAACCGATGAAGATTTCCAATTTGTTAAATCTATAATATTAAACAGGAGTACCTCTTTTACCTTTTGAAATTTTTTTTATTATCGAGTTTATACATTTACAGCTGGGTTGTATCTAGCGAGTGTCCTTTATTCAATTTTGCATCACCAAAATTAAGAACGCCATCGGCCTGAATTTTAGTTTCTCTTTTCCTGAGGGAAGAGGAGGTACGAAGTGGGTCCTTGTTTATAAGATGTCTAGGGGAATGTTTTGGCGAGTGGACAGGTACAATGTTGACATTAGTAGATTTGCTGGTAAACTTTGTTATAATGTTTGAACCTTCGGAACTTTTTTCCATTAAGAATGGAAGGTTTTTGTCCACTTTCGATAGCCTCATGTTAGGCGATGAATTTCTTGACCTCGAGCCATCTACTGAAGGTTCAGAAAGTAGTCGCGGCACCTGCAAATTGAAAAATTTATAATGAATATACTCATTATTTCAGTGTTGGATATCATTACTGGATATCAGTGTTATGAATATAGAATAATAATGGTAATAATAATAATAATTTCCACGAATTATGTTATTCTTCTTACTTGGTATGATACATGTACACAATATGTGCATCTATTATACATATGCTGGAACAAAATCTCTTATTTAGCGTACAGTCACTCTTTTGTTACGTAATACTTTGTCCACTTTATTCTGAAAGACGCAAGGACCTACAGTTTAACGCCGGTTCCGAACGGCCAATGGGCTTGTAAACTATGTACGTTACTGAATAATTTGATCATATATATAGAACCACTAAATGCCGGACATACACAACACCCACCCAAGAGGAAGGTGGCACTCGAACCCACAATCCTCGGTTTACAAACGGTGCACCTTACCGCTGGTCTACCGAGGCCTTACTGGCCAACTAAGATACATTTACTGCAATATACTGATGAAATTTCGGTTGTTTGGAAGGGAGGCATCTTTTTTTTTCAGTCAGTTCATTGAAATTCATGGACACGATTACCGTTTGTTTGTTAGTAGACTATTAAATATGTAAGTCAACATATTATTGTATTTATTTATTCATATATTCCTCTGTTGAATTGTTTTTTATGAAATCAAACAGTTCGTTATAACCCCATAATAAATTTATCGCTTCTTTAGAAAGTCTGAATTAAACACAGTGAATAAGATCTGCATGTACCTGTGCATATATATATATATATATATATATATATATATATATATATATATATATATATATATATATATATATATATATATATATATATATATATATAATAAATTCGATGGACGATGAATCAACTCTGTGGTAGTTCATATTTATATTAAAAAAATTAAATAATAAGAAAACAACTTGTCTAAAAACCACAAAATGAAAATAACTTTTTATTCGACTAGTTTCGCCTGTTACAGCATTATCAAGACTGAATACATAATTGCAAAGACATCGCTTGAAAATATATAAGTATTTCGGTTCGGTACCTGGGGGTGGTAAAATCTAATCGATGGGTCCAAGTTATCAGAGATTTAACAGTGGGGAGTGGTTTAAGTCTAACTGGTCATTAAGAAGAATGTAATTATGAGATTTTTGGATCTTGTTTATTTCCATGGCTTCCAGGAAGTTCATTATCATACCTTTATCACAGTAATGAAGAATTTTTGGTTTGAAAGAGGATGAGATGTTATGTTTTTTTGACTCTAGATGTTCCCTAAATGCCGATTGTCCGTTTTTTAGATGTTCTTTTAGCCTGGTTTCAAAACATCTCCCGGTCTGACCTATATATGTTGAATTACATTCTTCACAGTCCAATCTATAAATTCCTCTTCTCTTCATTGGATCGACTTTTGACATTTTGTTATTAAAAATCATTCTATCTAATCTGCTGTGACTCGAAAAAGCAGTATTCAAATTATTATTTTTAAAGAATTGAATGATCTTTGAAGAGGGGATGTGCGTATAAGGGATGCTCACAAACTTTTGTACATTTTTGTTATTGCAGTATGGTCCATATAATTTCAAATTGATAAAATGTTTCTCTTTTTTCGAAATTAAACTATTTATTATTTTTAGTGGAAAATCATTATTAATACCTATCGCGCGAATCACGTCAATTTCTACCATAAGGTCTTGTTTTGATAAAGGAACCGAAAAAGCCCTGTGAATCATTGAGTTAAGAGCCGCGAGTCGATGGCTAATTGGACTGAAAGAATTATAACTTATGATTTTTTTTAATATATATATATATATATATATATATATATATATATATATATATATATATATATATATATATATATGAGGGGTATAGTTTCAAAGTGTACAATCTCCATGTTTCATGAAAAATGAGATAGATGTCGTATTACATAGAGTTTGTAGCCCTGCATCGAAATAATTCATAATTTGTTCTCAAAACACGCAACATCCAACGGATTTTGAAGGCAGAAAATTAGACTTGGATTCAAAACGTACAATCTCCATTCACATTTAAGCTTCGAACCGTACAATCTCCAATGTAATTTTAAAAATCAAAGTGTACAATCTCCAATGGGGTTCTTTGTTGTTAGAATCGAATTATTTCAAAGCGTGAAAAATCCTGTACAGACTCGTCGATAATAATTCGCGCCAAAACCATTCTGATCGCACGTCTTCTTGTCAGTCGCGTGCGATTCGTGAAGCAGTAAAGTTTGTTCGTTAGTTTTATTCTGTTTTTCATGAGTTTTTTTAAGTTGTAATGGAGGTGAACGTTACTCCGGTAACCAGTAATAAAGCAAGAAAAAGACAACGTATTACGGCGTCGTGGAAAAGAACTCAGCAAAAAAGACAAAGGTGAGTTTGATCGAAAGTGTTTGTTTATCTCTGTGCAAACATTTTTTTCATTTAGGTATAGTCCACATGCTCTCCCAAGTTATCCGAAATGTGGACACAAAACTAGTGCCTTTCAATGTACCTTACTGACAATGGCCGAAATAAGACAGTTTCATTCAAAATTTTATGAGACAAAAGAGAAAACCTCTCAAGACAATTTTTTGCTTAAATATAACAAAACAGTTCCGATTCAGCGTAAACGCCCGAAAAATTCTCAACATGTCGCAGAAACATTTCAAACCCGGTTTTACATCTTGACGAATCAAAAAAGATTGTTGGCTGTGTGCAAGAATGCCTTCATGGATATTTTGAGTATAACACGGAGGCGAATTGACACCGTTACCAAGAACTTTAATCAAACTTCTCTACCTGCAAAGGAAAATCGTGGCGGCGATAGAAAGTTGGCAAAGTACATGTTGAAGAAAAATGCTGTGATGGATTTTATTAACAAATTTCGCGTAATTGAATCTCATTACTGCCGAGGGCAAAGCCAACGGCTATACCTGGATTCTTCCTTGAATATAAAGTCAATCTGGAAAATGTTTATGAAAGAAAATGAAAACCTTTCAGTTAAAGCAGACTATTTCAGAAACATATTTAATACAAAATACAACATTGGTTTTGGTTCTCCTTGAACCGACGTTTGTTCGACATGTCCGCAATTGACAGAGAAAATAAAAACTTGCCCTGATAAGGATATGAAAGCCAAATTAATAGTACAGAAAAGGGTACATACATTGAGATCTAGAGCATTTTGTAGCCTATTAAGAGAACGGGAGCAAGGAGTGGAAATTTAGAAAAGTGTGACCTAAGATACCGGATCAACAGACCTATTATTCGAGACAAATTTATATTTACAATTTTACCGGTGTAAAGGGCACTTCCAAGAGTAACTTAAATCCATTTTCTGTCACTTCTTTCTGTTCGACCGAATATGAGTACAAGAAGGGTTCGAACGAGATTGTCTCCTGCATTTATCACATTCTTCAGTTGGCTGATTTTGGAGGCGATACTCATACTATCCGGCTCATGTGTGATGGATGCGCAGGCCAGAACAAAAATACCACACTCATATCTATGTGTTGTTACTGGCTTTCAAGACAAGATAAAATTAAAAAAATTGAAGTGATATTTCCAGTTAGAGGACACTCCTTTATGCCGTCAGACAGGGTTTTTGGGCATATTGAGAAGGAGATTAAAAAAAAAGAAATAATTTTGGAACGTAAGGAATATCTGGACATATTTTCGAAGCATGCTACTGTTCTCAGAGTTGGAGAAGAAGTTGAAATATACGACTGGAGAAATGAAACTAGCAAGTACATTAAGCCTTCAGCCCAATGGCATTTTGCTTTTTCAAAAATGAAGAGAATGATTTTAACAAAAAGCTCTAAAGGCGCTGTGCTGGTGCGCGGCGAAACTGCCTATAATTCGGATTATGGTGTGGGAAAACCTGTAACAAAAAAAGACTAAGAGTACTGGAAATATGGTACCTCCAAAAATTCCGAAACAAAATGTGATCAAGAACAACAAAAAGGTCGATGTGAATAACTTATTAGTGTGTCATTTCGGAGATGAGTGGAAAACTGATCCAAATTCAATATACGTAGGTATATAGATATATATATATATATATATATATATAAGGTAAATGTACGGAAATCTGACACAGCACCTAATACTGACACTTTTGTTTATGTGAGATAAATAAGAAATCTACCATGTTTCTAAAATTACCGCCAACATTCACAGAAACTATAATGTCATTTTTCTGTCTAAAAATGATTTTGACAGAGCGAAGTGTATTACTGTTGCATGTATACCCGTTTCAAGTGACCGTTACCTTCATCTTGTGTTTTTTGTGCAAATTCTTATAAGACTCTTGAGTTGAGGTTCAACTTCCAGGTAAGTTTTTTCGTCTAAAACAGTGAATTTTAAGTATGGGTAGTTTACAAATGTGTTTGTATTGTATATTCTATATAATATTTCAAGAAATATACAACTTTTTAAATTATAACCAACAAATTTTGGAGGTGTCATAATTATGTACGACTTCAAAGCACATTTCCTAATTCTGACACGTCTGTCAGAATTAGGTGAAAGACCTGAAATATTTTTCTCTCTCTTGCTCGTACTAAAATGATGATGGTGTTGTATACTTTGCTCAAAATATGCAAAATGTAACTTCTCAATGGTACATCCTAATTCGGACAGGGGGTGTCACAATTAGGAACTCGTGTGTCAGGTTTAGGATAAATGATGGTTTATAGGAATTTCCTGTCTTTTTTAGAATGTCGGAAAAGAAGAAAAATAGTCGATATGATCCAGATACGTTGAAAACAAAAATCCTAATGAATCAATCGTGCAAGTTCAAGAAGGTGAAGAATACTCTTATCTAGATGACGAAAACTTACTGGTAGAAGCAGAACGAATCGAGGAAGTGTTGACTGAAGAAAAAGGAGATGAGGATTTAGTGAAAGAAACACATTTGGAAAATGTCATTTGTATGGAAATAGAAGACCCGGTAGAGAACATAACTGTTGAAAATTATCAAATCGAGATTTTGGACCAAGACAAGTTATTATTTGACAATAGTGAAACATATTCACCTGAAGAATGAACTACAGAATCCCCAGCAAAGACCGCCGACATATCCAATCCAAAAATAAATATATTATCCAATATTGTTTTAGAAATAAATGAGTCCGAAGGAAGCAACAAACATATTCAAGTAACAGATAGGAGCAAAAATGAAGAAATATTATCTAATGAGCATGACATTAGATAAACTGAGTGTAGACCTAAAACTCCTAAAACGACTCTTGCTTCCATATCATCAGCTTCTACCTCAACAATAACTTCTGATTCAACAAGTCATATTCCTACCTCAATAATAACTTCTGAATCAACAAGTCATATTCCTTCAGATGTGCCATCCCCATTCAAGACTATACTATTCTGGCCAACCGTTCAAAAGTCGGAGAAAAAAAGGAATCCTAAAGAAAAATTACCTAGTGTAGCAAGCTCAGAGCAGTGGAAAAACTACTATAAAAAAAGAAGAAAAAAAGAGGCAGGAAAAGGAGGAAAAGGAGAAACGTAAGAGATTAAGAGAACAAAAGGCAGAACAAAAAGTAAAAAAGCCAAGAATTGTCAAATCAAAAGATAATAAAGAAAAAGTAAATCGAAGGGTATTTGATTCAGATTCTGATGATGAATCAAAGCCGTCAACTGAATCATCTGTCCCTTACTGCGAGCAACAGTTAGGTATTGACGATTATGTGGTTGTTACATATGATGGTATCCAATATCCAGGAATCATTAAAGATCAACGTGATAATGAAGCTTTTGTTAGTGTTATGATTCCCAGTGGCTGTAACTGGAAGTAGCCAAAACAAGAAGATTGTATCTGGTACGAGCTTAGCGAAATAATCATAAAAATTAATCCTCCGATTTTAAACAACAACAGGGGAACTTATACTGTACCAGAACTAAAAACAAATTTGAGATTTAGAGAATAATAAGTAATCATAACTAAGTAAAAGTGCTGCTGTATATTTGTTTACTTATTTTGATACTCTTAGGACGAATTTTACCTCTAAACTCAACTGCTTTATTTGTTTTTATGGTCTATAGATTTGTATATTCAGAATTAAGAACACATAGGTGTCCTAAATAGGAACAGTGTCATAATTAGAGCCTACTGTGTGTCATAATTTGGCTAAAACCTTATTTCTGGTGTCGGAATTAGAGACATTCACACTAGTTTCTAAATATTCCATTTTTGATAAAAGTTCAAAAATAAATATGATTTAAACAAAAAAATGTCGTTTTATTTATAATTTTTGAACAGCCTATCACATTCAATTAATTCAAAATCATAAAGAAGGTCAATCTAAATCATTCTTATCAAGCTCCTTCCTTAACCTGTCAGAATTCGGTACATTTACCTTATATATATATATATATATATATATATATATATATATATATATATATATATATATATATATATATATATATATATATATATATATATATATATATATATATATATATATATATATATATATATATATATATATATATATATATATTTATATATATATATATATATATATTTATATATATATTTATATATATTATATATATATATATTTATATATATATATATATATACATATCTATATACCTACATATATTGAATTTATTTCTGCCAGTGTTGTACTTTTACATTTTTTCCATGTACCATGTCAGAATAAAAAATCCGAATATGACTACGGAAGTAGATGCCGCTTATGATAATTTTCATTAGGAACTTGTAAAGTGAAAGATTTTATGTTAGTGGTTAAATTTGAGAGTTATACGTAGAAATAATTGCTGATACTGGAGCTGAAGAACTGCAGGTTCTGTCGAATGATTTGAAGAGCATTATTTTGAAAGGATTTACTTGAGAAGAACATGATGTATATCTATGTAATTTCAAGGCGATAACAGTATCTTTCGAAGAAACCACCAAGAAGGATTCAGTTGATACTGAAATGATGGATGGCAAAATAATTATAAAAATTGCTGCATGGTGAAAAAATATCATCGAGTACTACAGTAAAGTAATATCTATGAAAGATACATTGAAATTACGACATATAAATTCAAATTATGTCATGATATCCTAAAAACCGAGAAAAAAATTGTTAACTTCAAGCAATATTCAGTAAAATAATCCATAACTTATTCGCAGAGAAAGTGTAATATGAAAGTACCAAATACCTAACTCATAGTCACTTATCAATCATAGAAATTGTTTTTTCAAGTGAGTATAAATGAATAAAATTAACAAAACAGTGACTTCAAATACAGCTGAATAATAATCTGAACTCCAGCAAATAATTTTTGAATTAGCTCAGGAACTTTACCACCTTATATGACCAGAACACTCACAGTTTTTATGGCAATTCCTTCATTATATGATACAGGAGTGTGGGGAGCTGATTGGGAAATTCCCATTCTGCTGAGAGTGTTCACTGTGGAATCTCTCTCAATCGATTTGTAGAACTTCATGTTTTCCAAAGTACTGCCTGATGTTGCCAGTTGCCTCATATTAGGCTGAGATCTGAAAGAAGATATTAAGTACATATCTTTATTTATCAATTTTACTTAATACCTCGCATGCATATTTCTCTGATTTGTTCTCGTAGTGTTTCTTCTTACAGGGTAAGCAGGTGTTTTGTGAGCCACTCGCATTGAACTGTAGTTCGCGATTTTCTTATTGTCATTTTTATGTTGCGATCTCGTTCTGCTAAGTCCTGCACTAGCTGAAAATATTCAATTTATATATATATATATATATATATATATATATATATATATATATATATATATATATATATATATATATATATATATATATATATATATATATATATATTTATATATATATATATATATATATATATATATATATATATATATATATATATATATATATATATATATATATATATATATATATATATATATATATATATATATATATATATATATATATATATATATATATATATATATATATATATATATATATATATATATATATATATATATATATATATATATATATATATATATAGATATATATAAATATATATATATATATATATATATATATATATATATATATATATATATATATATATATATATATATATATATATATATATATATATATATATATATATATAAATATATATATATATATATATATATATATATATATATATATATATATATATATATATATATATATATATATATATATATATATATATATATATATATATATATATATATATATACAGGGTTTATTTCACTAGGTTAATGTCAACATTTAATAACTATTTGCATAAAACATTTACTATTCATTAAAATACACTATAGTTTACGCGTTTCGACTTCTAGTCATTTTCAAAACAATTTCACAATTAATTCAATATTTAAAAGTCTCTTTATTACACAGCAAGGTCGTCGATGTCATACTGGTTATCTCACGTGATTAACACCTCCTCTTAATTCGTATTTTCTCGGTTTTCTCGGTTTTCTCGGTGAATGATGTTATGGTATATTCTTCCGAAGTTTTCAATGTCAGCTCTTGAGTTTAATGTTGTTTTTTTTTTCTATACGAACAAACAAAAAAACAACCGCGCTGGCAAAACATGCAATTGAACAACTGCATTCGTTTGATTTCAAAAATACGAAAATTATTGGAAGAGAAAAACAACAACAAAAAAGAAACATAATGGAAATGATAGCCATCCAAAGAGAAGAAAAAACAACATTAAACTCAAGAGCTGACATTGAAAACTTCGGAAGAATATACCATAACATCATTCACCGAGAAAACCGAGAAAATACGAATTAAGAGGAGGAGTTAATCACGTGAGATAACCAGTATGACATCGACGACCTTGCTGTGTAATAAAGAGACTTTTAAATATTGAATTAATTGTGAAATTGTTTTGAAAATGACTAGAAGTCGAAACGCGTAAACTATAGTGTATTTTAATGAATAGTAAATGTTTTATGCAAATAGTTATTAAATGTTGACATTAACCTAGTGAAATAAACCCTGAATATAAAAATGTCAGTAAATACCAACGAATTATATATATATATATATATATATATATATATATATATATATATATATATATATATATATATATATATATATATATATTATATATATATATATATTTATATATATATATATATATATAATATAATATATATAAATATATATATATATATATATATATATATATATATATATATATATATATATATATACAGGGTTGCGATAAAGTATGGAACCAAGTAAATATCTTTCGAACGAAAAGGAGAATAGTTATGAAATTTTGCAGGTAAGTCCAATGGCGCAAAATGCATCTGATGTATGATTTTTTGTTGATAATATACTTCCGGTTGTACCGGAAATAGACCCTAAGTAGCTTATTTTAAATGAGATACCCTATATATTATTACATTTTTGGATTCAAATTAACATTTTAGGCAGATTTTATGCATCATGTCCTATACCTAAGTGTAAGCGTTTTTGAGATATTTAGGTTTTTATGTCAAAAACGGCGATTGCAAGCCCTAATATAATTATCAGTTGTTCCTATAAGGAAGCCTTTTCTACTTACTTTGGGTAAGATTCCTTGTTAAAAGATTTTTAATAATAGATTTTTTATAATATTTGGATAACTAGTCATACAGGGTGTGCAAAAAATGAGATCTAAAATGAGATTGAGAAAACTGACAAAAATCAATTCAACTTCTTTTGAGTTTTTTACATTATCATAAAAAAACGTTCAGATAAACAAATTGATGTTGTGTGTATGCATATGCAGTAAGTAATAAACGAGTACGATCTAGCGGTAACTGTCGCCCAAGTGTCAAAATCGAATTTACATAAATTCAATTGTACAATAAAAAATGGTTCATTTAAGTGAAAGAGATCGCATTGAAGTATTAATGATGATCGGTTATGAAATCTCAAATATGATCGTGGCTATCCTAGATCTAATTGTTTAACGATTGAATGCAAAATCGCCATATAAAAATATTAAATTCGCAATATTTCGAAAACTTCAAATTTTAGGTGAAGATAACCTCATACAAAGTTACCTTCTTCTTAAATGCTTAATACTACAGAATAAAGAAAATGGGGGGTTTCCATTTGAAAAAATTGCTTTTTGTCAGTTTTCTCAATCTCATTTTAGATCTTATTTTTTGCACACTGTATAACTATATAATATTATTTAAAGTCTATTAAAGTGGGTCCTTTTCAACAAGGAATCTAACCCAAAGTAAGTAAAAAAGGCGTCCTTATAGGAACAACTGATAATTATATTAGGGCTTGCAATCGTCGTTTTTGACATAAAAACCTAAATATGTCAAAAACGCTTAGACTTAGGTATAGGACATGATGCATATAATCTGCCTAGAATCTCAAGTAGAATCCAAATATGTAATAATATATAGGGTATCTCATTTGAAATAAGCGACTTAAGGTCTATTTCCGGTACAAACGGAAGTATATTATCAACAAAAAATCATACATCAGGTGCATTTTGCGCCACTGGACTTACCTGCAAAATTTCATAAATATTCTCCTTTTCGTTCGAAAGATATTTACTTGGTTCCATACTTTATCGCAACCCTATATATACAGTGCTTTCATGATGAAAGGAACAAATTCATTAAAAAATTAGGTTTCTATCTCATGTTAAAATCCTCGGACAGGTCGATTAGTATTTTTATTTGGGCAATTTTCGCAATAAAAATTTTGTATACAGGGTGTCTCATTCAAGAGCTATGGCTTTGTCATTAGTTTTTTTAAAGGTAATACCCTGTATATTATTTCACTTTACAATTCTACGATAAATTCTTATCACTTTTTGTGAACATACCATATGCCTCAACTTGATGGATTCCCAGATTATAACGGAGATAGTGGAGCACCTGGAGATTTAAAATGTGGATTAAAAGTACAAAAAAAAATTTAGGTAAACATTGTCATTAAATCTGAAGAATGAAATTTCACATGTACCATCTGAATTCATTCACTGGTGCTGTATAGTCCGCAGTTTTCACGTTTTTAACGCTCCAGGCACTACACTACTTCATTGTTTAAGAAAATGCAATTACTTGAGAGAGAACGTATTGAATATTGATGATTGGTTTTGGTGATAGGGTGCGTTTCACAAGAAGAAAGTCTGCAATCTATTCAATGAAAATCATCCTGATCGTCCGCCAATTACTAGATCGACAGTCAGCAAAATTGAATCAAAATTCAGGAGATACGGCCACGTTAGAGATTTACCTAAAGGAAGACCACCGAGAGTATCTGAAGAAACAGTGCTGAACGTTCTACTAGAAACCCAAGATAACCCTCATACATCCATTACTACAATTTCCAATAATTTCAATTTATCAGTAGGGTCCGTGCATAAAATACTTAAGGTAAATAAGTATCATCCCTATAAAATTAAGCTGGTACATGAATTATTAGAAGACGATTTTGACCGCAGAGTACAGTTTTGTGAGCAGATTCTTGAAATTCATAATCAACATCTAAATTTCATTACAAACATAATTTTTTCTGATGAAGCCACATTTACTTTAAATGGCCACGTCAACAGACAAAACTGTAGGTATTGGGCGACCGAGAATCCTCATTGGATGCAAGAATGCCACACACAGCGGCCTCAAAAAATTAATACATGGGCAGCGATTGTTCGAAATCGTATAGTTGGTCCCTATTTTTTTGAAGGAACACTAAACGGAGAGGACTACTTGAACTTTCTCCAGTTCGAACTCATTCCGGCTTTATCTGTTTTGTTTCCTAACCCACAAGATCCTGACATACCTAATAACGAGATATGGTTTCAACAAGATGGGGCACCTCCTCACTATTCAATCGCTGTTCGACAATTTCTTGATGCAACTTTTCCCAACAGATGGATAGGACGGAGAGGTCCGATTGAGTGGCCGCCAAGATCACCGGACATAACCCCATTGGATTTTTTCTTATGGGGTTATTTGAAGTCTAAAGTTTATTTGAATAGACCAAATAATATTGATGATCTAAAAGAGAGAATCAGGCAGGAAATAAGACTTACTGGACTTATCAGTCCAGAAGTAATTGAAAATGTGCAACGGGAAACATTGAATCGACTTCAAAAATGTCTCGAAGTAAACGGACAACAGATTGAACATATGTAAAAATTAAATTAGTAATTACATTTGTGTGTTTTCATATCGTACCTCTCATTACCCACTATCTCCGTTTCTGGCAATCCATCGAGTTGAGGCATATGGTATGTTCACAAAAAGTGATAAGAATTTATCGTAGAATTGTAAAGTGAAATAATATACAGGGTATTACCTTTAAAAAAACTAATGACAAAGCCATAGCTCTTGAATGAGACACCCTGTATACAAAATTTTTATTGCGAAAAATGCCCAAATAAAAATACTAATCGACCTGTCCGAGGATTTAACATGAAATAGAAACCTAATTTTTTAATGAATTTGTTCCTTTCATCATGAAAGCACTGTATATATATATATATATATATATATATATATATATATATATATATATATATATATATATATATATATATATATATATATATATATATATATATATATTATTTTTTTATATATATATATATATATATATATATATATAATATATATATATATATATATATATATATATATATATATATATATATATATGGAGAGAAAAAAGAGGTCCGTATGAATGGACAAAAGCAATATTGTTACCAGTATATAAAAATGGTGATAAAATAGAATGTGATCATTACAGAGACATGACACTACTTAATATTACATATAAAATTTAGCAACGCACATAATGAATAAATTGGGACAGACGATGGAATCAATAAATGGGGAGTACCATAGTGGCTGGAGAAAAGGAAGGTCCGTAAATGACAATATATTTAACTTACGCGAGATGTAAGCATAAGGTTCAGAGTGAAAAAAGAAACACACTTCCTCTTCATCGACCTAAGACATACATAATGACCAAGTAAACCGTTGTAAACTATACTAAGCGCTGAAAAAACAGAAAATTACAGGCAATCTGTTGAGAATGTTAAAAGCAACGTTGACGTGTACCTACTGAGAACAAATTAAAAGTGAAAGGGAATGTGTCTGGAAAGTTGGAAGTCAAGCAGAGACTAATTCTGTGCTAGAAAATTATCTAAGTAAAGCAGAAATATTAAAATCCGGGCTGTTATATCACAAAAGACGTCAATGTTTAGCATTTGCGGACGACATAGTCATTCTGACAAGAAGCGAAATGGAATTGACGAGGGTGGTAGTAAGACTAGAGGAGGAATCAATCAAGGCCGAATTGATTATAAACAAAAACAAAACGAAATATATTATTATTATTATTACATATTGATAAGGGCAGAGGGACAGGTCCCTATTATGCCCAAAAATAGAGAAATTACAGAATAATTAACCTACTAGTATGTACATTTGAAAAAGAAATGAAAATAAAATATCTCTACAACAGACCAAAATGAAAAGAAAATACAATATTATAAAATGAGAAAATAACCATTATCTACCCCGATAGAAATTTGTCCAGTCCGTTTTTAAATGTGTTTGTAGATGAAGCAGATACAATGGTTTCGTTGAGATTATTCCAGCTGTCGAAAATCCTATTTGGTAGGAAGTTCTGTCTCGACCTAGCAGAAAAGTTTCCCTTCTTGAGCTTGAACTGATGACCTCTGAGACGTTCGTCGCGATTAACGGTATACATCATGTCGAGAATTCCAAAATTGAATTTTAATATTTTAAATGTGATAATCAGGTCACCACGGTGGCGGCGAAGTTCAAAGGAAGTTAATTGAGCCATAAAAAGTCTTTCTTCATATGAGGGTCTTCTCAGTCCAAAGGTCATACGAGTAGCCCTTCTCTGGACGTTTTCCAGAAGAGCCCTATCGCAAGCCAAGTCGGGGTACCACGCTGGACCGGCGTACTCGAGAATTGGTCTCACATAAGTAGTGTAGAGTCTACAGAACGACCGAAAAGAGATTCGCGAGAAACACTTCCGAATAAGAAATAACTTCGAGTTCGCACGCTTACAGATCGATGTAATATGATCGGACCAAGTTAAGGTACTGTTTACGATCACTCCGAGGTCGTTGAAGGAGAACACCGAAAGTGATGGTTGACCATCAACAAGGTAGGGTGCGAGTGGGTTGTTCTTTCCTATTCTGAGCACGACACACTTTTCTGAATTTAATGGAAGTAACCATTGAGAGCACCAGGCAGAAACAGAGTCCAAGTCCTCTTGAAGCGTTAACTGGTTTGTGAGAGGATTGGCGTAAATTTTTGCGTCATCCTGGATATATAAGAAATTTCGAAAGAGGAAGCAGGTGGATGATGATAAAGCGAATAGAAAAAATATACAGTTCCGAAGAAGTAGAAAGTTTTATATACCTAGGTGTAATCTTCACAAGCAACCATGAAACAAGTAATACAAGCAAGAAAAATGTCAGGTAATATAGCCCTTATATGCATTGGGGTCTATTTTAAGGAAAAAATAATATTATGCCCTTTGAAAATACGAATATATAAGACCTATTCTGACGTATGGATGTGAAAGTTTTACGATGACAAAGAACGAAGGAAATCTGTTAGGAATATGAAAGAGGAAAGTACTGAGAGGTATATATTGGCAAAAAAGTATTGAAAAAATGGTTCAGGATTATAAACCTGCAGATGAGAGAACTCTATGGTGAACGTGGTATTATAGCAGTAATAAACGACAAGAGAATTAGATGAAGGGGTCATATACAGAGAAGAGAAGCTCACAGAGCCCCTAAAGGGGTAATGAAATCGAGTGTGGGAGAAACAAGAAGAAGAGAAAGCCTAAGAACATGGTGGAGGAAGGGGGTGGAGGAAAACCTGGCGGTTCTGCGCGTGAGGAACTGGTGGAGGAAATATGGAGAGCAATAGTAAACAAAGCCAAGGGCCAGCTTGGCCTGGAGATCTAAGAAATTATATAACTTAAGAATGAACAATCAGCTCGAAGACATATTACTTTAATACTAGATTTGTTTATCCTCTGTCGATTTGACGTGGCTACATATATTCTTTAGAACATTATCTACAGCCTGTACGCTTATTCTTAATACTCTGTTCAATATAATTCTAGAACTAAGCACAATAATTCAATATCATTGATTATCCAGTAGAATGCTTCCTGCGTTTCAGGTACTGGACAAATATTTATCTTATGCATGACTTCAGCAGAGTTTGTATTTTATATGTATATTCTTGATCTAGGCATGGCCCATATACGACGTCTTCGTATTCTGCAAAGCTGAGTACTAGGCTATCACATTTTTCTTAATTGTGCGCCAAGGAATACCTAACTGCGTTATAAGTTTCGCAGAGAGGCATAACTTTTCTGTATTATAAGTTGTAGGTTTTTTTTAAATCGCAGTTGAGCACCCATAACAAATCCAAGACTTTTTACAGAGTCGACATGATTAACGGTTTGATTTTCGACATTGACAGTGAATGGTTTGCTCACTTCCATATGTGATGGACCAAATATCATTAGATTAGTTTTATTAAAGTTCAATCTTAATCTATTATTTGAGGCTTGTTCAACCAGACTATCAATAATATCCTGAAGTGTAGACTGTGCATCTATAATCTTGCTCCTTTCAAATATAATGTTCATCTGAGGATCGTACGTGAACTGATGCAAGTTGCAGCTGCCGATATTGCTAGATATATCGAATGAGTACAAGACAAACAATTGGGACTGCAGTATAGAGCCTTGAGGTACACCATGCGATACGTTGAGTGAATCTGATTTCTTACTATCTATGGTTACAATTTCTTACGTTCCTCCAAATAGATTATCAACAATTCTCTATATTTGCTTGAACAAATTAAATATTTAAGTTTAGCAATCAACATCCAATGCAGAACCAGGTCGAAAACTTTGCTAGAATCAATCAACACTAATGCCGTACTCTCACCCCTATTACAACTATCTATATCATTTTCAACATGACTATATATATATATATATATATATATATATATATATATATATATATATATATATATATATATATATATATATATATATATATATATATATATATATATATATATATATATTTATTTAATATATATATATATTTATATATATATTTATATATATATATATATATGCATATATATAGGTATTTGAAAATCTTGGTTCTCGGAATGAACCGCGTAAAAGATGGTCTCAACCTGCCTACTCCACCAATCGTAGGCAGTTGAGACCACGCTATCGTATTGTTTCCGATTCCTCCTAATTCGATTCGTGGAGTCGGCAGATTGTGGCCACGTATCTGAATTATTTCCCTTCTAATTCTCGTGAGGATGGCTGCGCAAAAAGTGCAGAATCGTCGAGATTTTTCAATTCTTTTACGCGGTTCATTCCGAGAACCAAGTTTTTCAAATACTTCCGTCCGCGGAAATCTTTCTGAACATTTCTGAACATATATAGGTATATATATATATATATATATATATATATATATATATATACATATATATGTATATATAAATATATATATATATCTATATATACATATATAATAAATATATATATATATATATAATATATATATACATATATATATATACATAAATATATATATATATATATATATATAAATATATATATATATATATATATATATATATGTATATATATACATATATATATATATATATATATATATATATATAATATATATATATATATATATATATATTTATATATATATATATATATATATATATATATAAATATATATATATATATATATATATATATATAATCTCTTGAAAATTATTAGCAATAACAGGCTTGTTGAATCTTAAAAACTCGATTTTATTAAAAAGTTGACGTTTCGCCACGACATTCGTGGCTTTATCAAAAAGAAAAATTTGATAATGCCACGAATGTCGTGGCGAAACGTCAACTTTTTAATAAAATCGAGTTCTTTTAGATTTAGATTGCTAATAATTTTCAAGAGATTAGAAATAGTTCACAGGCAACAACAATTCGAATAAATAATTAAGCTATTTCTGACAAAGGGAAATCGTCACCACTGTAATTGAAGTGAAGATTTATGTAACCTATGATTCATTTACTGTTCTTTGTTAAAAATCAAGAACAATTAAGAAAGTCAATGAAAAAAAATTTATTCGATACTCACAATTATGGTTGATTTGTTTTTTTCTTGTCTGGGCTACAGCGTATACCACGGCAGCCAAGCTACTATAATGACTAGGTTGTCTTTGAAATATTGGTGGTCTTCCAATCTGTCTCCCGATGATGAAGTATGTTTCCATGGGACCTTTACCTTTTACTTCGATGATACCCCTTTTCTTGACTTCGTACCCACGAACTGCGAGTATCTGAAGTGAATAATACAAATACATATTCACAAAGCGAGCAATATAAGAATTACACATATCTCCTGGGAGGATGAATGTCACACAAAATAATGGGTCGTAATGTTTACATTAATAAAACCAAACTTTAAACTGTATAAGCATAGTGAATGATGCACTTTTTTATTAATTCAGAGGAAGGAATATAGTCGCATCGGGCCGAATTTTTGAAAACAGAAAATTTGTATCCGGCAAATTTCCGTGGATTCGTGTTGGGGAAAGTAATATTAAAGTTCTCTCGTCGAGTGTCTCCTAAATTTAGTATCAGTTGTTTTTTTGTTATCAACAATACAGGTGCGAAATCAGTTTTTGCCAATTTCCGGAAAAACTATGCATCATAGGAAAAAGTGATGCACAGACAAAATGCAATATTTTGTTTATAACTATTTACTTCGCGATTTAACGAAAAAATCGTATTTATCAATTTAGTTGACAAAGCTTAACACTTCAATCGTCTAAACAATATTCAAAATTTCTTACTAATGAGTAGTCAAAATTGCAAAACATTTTTATTAATTTTCAAAAAATTAATTTAATGACTCGATTATTATTAACGATTATGGCAAGTAGACAGTTAATTTTTCATGCTACCCCAGATTTAAAAAAAATTGAAAATTTCAATTAAATTTAAAGCTTATTGCGATAAAAGAAAAACTTTTTCTCTCTTGTCATCTTTTGGATTAACGAGCCCTTTCGAAGATATAATCAATTGTTTTTAACTATTTACTTCGCGATTTAACAAAAATAAAGGGTTAACTTGGCTCCAAAAGGGCCTAGAAACTTTTTTTTTTTAAATGCGTGTTTTTTAACTGGCATTCGATTCCAGCCCACTTCATTTCACTAACGTGAATAGTTTCTAAGTTATTCTTAATGTTTATAAAAACAAGCTGCTATATTTTGGTGATTATTTGTTTATTTAATTTAAAAGGGTTTTCGGCAAAAAAATAACATGTTGTCCCTAGAATCTAGTGGAATGCCCGCGGTGTGACACCCCGACTCCAAATCTGCATACAGAGGCTTCGATTTTATTAGATCTCCTCAATGCAACTTATGTGACTCGGAGTGAATTAACAAATTTCTAATTTTTTCCCAATACAATTCGCGGTCGAACTAATATATGGATAGCAACCCATAGCGCCATGACTTTACTTTTTTTATAATTCACCGTTGGACTTTGAATGCAGATTTCTCGTCGCGGAATACATATAACCAGCTCCCTTGGAAAGTTGTTTGATAATTTTGTTGAATTATTGAAGAATTTTCCTTGTTCCCTTTATGTAACATATTAAACTGACCATGGTCAACTTATATATTCTCCATGATTTGATTTTATCACATTTACGATAGTATATTTTTTTTGGTGGAATTTCTTAAGGTTCACGCGGACTTACCGGAAGCGTCGCGAGAGGAATCGTCATTTAGCTGATGTCCGCGCACTTGGCCGAAGCGTCGCGTCACTTTTCGAACGGCTCGGCGAGAATTTCATGTATTTCAGCATTTGAAAGAACGCAGTACGTTGTCTTGTGAG
This sequence comes from Cynegetis impunctata, assembly GCA_030704885.1. Lineage (NCBI taxonomy): Eukaryota > Metazoa > Arthropoda > Insecta > Coleoptera > Coccinellidae > Cynegetis > Cynegetis impunctata. Next base: position 1,398 of record JARQZK010003058.1, on the reverse strand, counting down.
TACGAAGAGCAGATCGTCAGAAAGGGATCTTCTTGTATTGAGTTTACTTGTCACTATTGGTATTGGTATTGGTAGGTTTGGATGGTGACCGATGCGCTGCGACCTTATTAGATCTATTGTGCCCCATCTTCTTCTGCTTCTCGATGTGTTCTCGTTTTACAGCAGCCCCTCAAGCCTCAATACCTTCAGGAATTTGAGGATTTTAAGGGGGTCTATTCGTGGTATTTCTTCTACAGTCAGCTGGTATGATCCCAGTGTGTTCAGTCTTTCATGGTGCACAGCATAGCACTCCATCAGTATATGGTGAGGTGTTTCTGGACGTTCCTTGCAGAATCTGCAGGTGCTGTCCCCCTCTAAACCTAGCTTCCTTAGGTGTTCTTTGAGTCTGCAATGCCCCGTAAGAAATCCTGTGATTGTCTTTAGACTAGTTCTGCTGAGGTTAATCAGTGTCTTCGATCTTGCTCGGTTGAACTTTCCGAGGAGATCTTTGGCCTGCCTCAGTCCTGGAAGTCTTTGCCAGTATGTTGCTCTCATTGCTTCTTCAGCTTGTCACTATGAAAGAAGAAGAAAAAACAAGAAGAAATGCTGGGTTCCTAATATAAACCAAAATATAGACACTTACGGTTAATTTCATCATTTCTTCAATGATCTTATACAAGATGAAGAATTCTCAATGTCAGAGGAGAAGGTTTTTGAACTACAAACTGGAAAATAAGAAATATTAGAGTCTTCTCGACGCCTGTTACCGCGCATTGAGGCGAAGCGTCAAGAGAAATGACTCCTAGTTGATCCGAAGAGAATTCGCGCGTCGACTGACACCTCTTCGGTTCGCCACGCCGTAGTGCGCGGGCTGCCATTGAAAGTAATGTAAACTTCTCGGGCGAAGAATCCACAATTTTGTTCGCCACGCTTCCGTTCGCGACGCTTCCGATAAGTGCGCGTATACCTTTATGGTGATTTATAATTATATGATAAATCTTAAAACTCAAAAAAAATTGTCAAATAATAATATTCAAAAGTGTAAAATAATTCCATACACAATACCTGCGCTGTATACTTGGGAACCTGTATATATCCAATAAGTCCAGTAGAGTCCATACGGGAAGCCTCATTCACTGTGTTACCCCAAATGTCAAAAACTGGTTTTCTAGCCCCTATGACTCCACAAACGAGAGGACCACATGATATTCCGATACGCAAACCAAAATTATTAAATGAATCTTTATTTATGGCATCAAGCTTCTGTCGAAGAAGTAGCGCAAAATCCACAAGAGCACAGAGATGTTCCGGATTGTCAGAATGATCTCCCATCTGAAACGAAAAAATATTTTCACAAAACGAAAATTAAATTTACTTCCGAGGATATTTTATAAAGTGATAATAATTTTTGTCCACGAC
>JARQZK010003057.1:67500-129773 GCA_030704885.1 Cynegetis impunctata | reverse complement strand
ATATATATATATATATTATATATAATATATATATATATATATATTATATATATATATATATATATATACTATATATATATATATATATAATATATATATATATATATATATATATATGTATATATATTATATATATTATATATATATATATATATATATATATATATATATATATATATATATATATATATATATATATATATATATATATATATATATATATATATATATATATATATATATATATATATATATATATATATATATATATATATATATATATATATATATATATATATATATATATATATATATATATATATATATATATATATATATATATATATATATATATATATATATATATATATATATATATATATATATACTAGTTGTTAGCTAGTATTAGAATTTTCTGTTGAAATTTGGAGGTTAAAATTTTGTTATTCGTTGAAATTATCGATTTATTCACACGATTTTCTGCCACTTTCAGTACTATATTCACACATCTGAATATCAACATAAGAACAAATTTACACTTTTAAACGATTTCTGTTTTTTTTTTAAATATCTCACGTTTCGTACGATTTAGTCATTGGTATCTGTGTTATCTGTAGCATAGTGTAGTTTTGCGCATGTTATATTCTGCTTTCTTCTTATGTTGTTCTAAGCTATGGCACGTACATATGACTCAACTATTTCCAGTCTAATTTATAGGTTACTTTTTCTGTATTCAATTGAATATGGTGCACTTCTTATATCTCCCTTGGTTTTTGTCGGTTTCAATTTCGGATTTATATTTACTCATATTAGAAATCATGATTATTTGTACTTTGGTGTATGTTAAATGATGTAGTGCCGTTTCTTTTGTACTTGTGGGTGTTCAGTCTTCCCTACAATCTCTGTGATGTAGGTATGTCCAATATTTTATCTATTGAAGTCTTTGCACCCTGCACGGTATAATCTGTTATACTGGAAACCTTTTTCTGTGGTTGTACTTTCAATTTACATAATTCATAGTTTTGTGATTTGTGAAAGAACTAAAAATTACACGAATTTACTATGATATTTATCTTGTATGATTGTGCTTGACGAATTTATTATGGTGTTTATCTTGTATGATTGTCTTTGTATGTACCTACTGAATAGGTATTCTCTTATATTGCCTGTGGCTGTGTTGTACTATCGGTGGGTCCTTTGTTTTATGAGTTACTATATAGGTGTTCTAGAAAGGTTGTTTTTTGTAATCATTTTCTTAACCTAAGCTAATATGTCTTCTTTCGATGTATTGGTGGAATCAATTTCATTGCGTGGTATGTGTATCTTATAACCGTGCTCCTCTTTTGTGAAGCACGAAGGTTCGAATTATATTACTTACATAGCAAATAACAGGCTATTTTAGTTAGAAACCCAACTTTGTTTAACAGTTAATACTTCGTCAGAAAACTCATCACTTTCTCAAAACTTTTCACATTTTAAAACTTTCTGATATCGATTCCTTCTCGTACGTTCAGCATACACTTCAATATAGAATAAACGACCGATCAATTCTAACTTTTGACAACTTTTGATTTCTGTGTCAGATGAGTTAATAAAATGTCTTCAGAGATCATCTTAATATTCTGATTACAAGGCTGTGCTTTAAACTTCAAACAATGCAGCATTGTTACTACTGCCATTTAGAATAGTGCCGATTTTACAATACTTTTCAGTAGTGTCAGAGTTATTTGCGTTTTGTCAACAATTATTGTCAAAATTTTCTGTACTTATTTATTTAAATATATCATTTCCATTGAAAGGCTGTGACTGTTAATTGAATAGAAACACTTTTGATCTCAAAGCATAATAGTTATTTACAATATAATTGTTGTAATGATAAAATTTTGAACAATATTCTTGTTGTAAATTCATATTACTATACTCGATGTTTCATCAAACTTGGCTAGCACCTCGACAAGTTTAACATCTCGTATTGTAATATGAATTTACAACAAGAATATTTTACAAAATTTTATCTACTTTCATCTATGAATAAAAATATTTGAAAAAAGGCATTTTTAAAAATTAAATGCACCTTTAAAAATGCACCTGCTATTAAGTTTACTTATCAAGTTTTTTATTATACCTTTCGCATGGTTAATGCTTCGTATGATTACTGTCGAAACATTTTCAAACAAATCCAAAAATATAAAAAGCGCTTTTCAAAATGAGCGATTCTGCTGGAAGTTTACCCTCTGATATAGAAGTAGCGGCAAACATAATAATTGATTATTAATTTTATAATTGTTAATAATAAATGAATAATTCTTCTAAAAAGTGTGGTTTCATTTAATTTCATTCAACAGCAAAATGTTAAAAAAAAACTGGTTTTTTTATTACAGCACTAGTGCAGTAATGGCTTCTATTACAGCACCAGTTATTTAATAGGTGTCCTTACAAAACGATTTATAGAACTGTAAAATTCATATTACTAACTGAAAGTAGATGAATATATATATGTATATATGTATATATGTATATATGTATATATGTATATATGTATATATGTATATATGTATATATATATATATATATATATATATATATATATATATATATATATATATATATATATATATATATATATATATATATATATATATATTTATAAATATAAATATATATATATATATATATATATATATATATATATATATATATATATACATATATATATATATATATATATATATATATATATATATATATATATATATATATATATATATATATATAAATATTTATGTGAATTTATATATATATATATATATATATTATATATATATATATATATATATTATATATATATATATATATATATATATATATATATATATATACATGAAACGACTCTGGGTAATTCGGCAAAATCTATATACTTCAACGAAGTGGTGAGATAGAGGACGCTATTTCAACCTGACTAAGCCAGACTCATATAAAGCTGTACGGATCGGAGTGTGATCTAAGAATTCTGCTTCATCTCCAGTTTAGTATGCATAAGACATCTTCCGGCCTCAATCATCAGTAGGCATGGCGAAAATGTCTCTTACATTCACGCCTTTTTCCATTATGTAACGTTATCAAACTAAAAATCTGAAATATTTTTGCTCGAGAAAAGCTGGCTGATCTCAGAGATTTATGATTGCTTTTAATATAGTCAGATATTTTACATCAACGAAAACCTACTGCTCTTTTCAAAGCAAAAGTAGTTTTGAAATAAAAATTAACGAACATAATAGTAGTTTTAAAGAAAAAAAACATCATTTGAATATGGAATTTGCACTTATCTATTCTTCGAATGAGGGTTCATAACTGAACTAATTGAAAACAGCAAGAGTCAATAAATGTAGATATTTTGGAAATTTGACTAATGATGGAGTAGACCAAATTTTTTTCCTTCAATTATTATATTAAGCAAATTTCAGTATCAAACCAACGAAACCAAGTTAAAGACGAAACGTACGTAACAATGTGAAAAAATTTTGCGTATTTCTATTGAAACGAGTTGGAATGTATGTATATGTATATATATACAGGGTGATTCATTAATACGTGTAAATATTTTAACGGGAGAATTTCGAGCCCAAAATATGAAGATCTAACCCAATTTGCTCATATAAAATATTTCTCCTTACTGAGTTACAGGGTGTTTTATTTCGATTATTAAAAATGAATTTTGTTCATTACTTCAATGCTGCTTGATATTTCTTTATGATATTTGGCAGTAAGTTAAAGTAGTTTGGGACACATCAAATAATAGTAAAGAAGACTTTCTCGCTATCACCAGTGGCGTACGGCAGGGGCACGGGAAGAGTTCTCGTTTCCTAAATTCTACGCTACTGGCAGAATTGTCATTTTAGTATAATTTTTCGATTCTCCTATATTTTCTCTGTAAATAAGGTATTCTTTTTTCGTAACGCTAGAGCCACTATTTTTCGAGATATTTAACGTTGAACATATGGCTGCACAATTCCTTTGATTTTTATGTACGAGTCATATCGGGTTTTTTGTCATACGATTGCATGTATTTAAATTGAAAAAAAAAATATTAGGTATTTTTTTTATATTTATAATAATATTAACAAACAATTTAAAACATAACAACTACAAAAATATCCAGCGCTACATAAAAAAAGTTCAAAATAAATACTTAAATATGAAGATCTTCTTTACAAATTTTGGAAGAATATCAAATTTATGAACAAAACTTAAAAACAATTTACAATAAATGTTCAATGTGATCTCCGTTTACCTCAATAAGTTTATTCATTCTTTCGTTGAACGATCTTCTAACTTTAAAAAATATATTTGGCTGATTCGCAATAAAATTAGCGGAATTTACAATTTGCTGCCATAGTTCCTGGCGAGTATTTATTGTTTGGGAGTATACCAGTGATTTCATATGCCCCCAGAAATAGAAATCTAATGGATTACATTTGGGACTTCGAGGCGGCCACGGAAATTCACTACCTCTGCCAATCCAACGATGAGGAAATTTATTATCTAGATAATTCCGCACTATTGATGTATAATGGGGTGGTGCTCCATCGTGCATGAACCACATGTCTCTCCTTTGGTTAAGTGGCAATTGTTCTAGCTCATCGAAAAGTTTAGTTTGTAGAAACTCCAAATACGAATTACCATTTAAATTTTCAGGTAGTTCATATGGACCTAACAAACGGTCTCCGAGTATACCGCACCAAACATTAATTTTAAACTCGCGTTGAAAATGTGTCTCACAATATAAATGAGGATTTTCAGTATCCCAACTGTGGCTATTCCTCCAGTTAAATATTCCTCTCCGTGTACAAGTAGCTTCGTCGCTAAAGATAACATTTTCATAAAAGTTCAGATTTTCATTTTTTTTATTTGCCATCGACTGAGCGAAATTCAATCTAGCAGGAAGATCTCTTGGTAATAAGTTTTGTACTGGAGTAAAATGGTAAGGTTTCAAATTTCCCTTTTTCAGTATTCTAAAAACTGTAGATTGGCTTACCCCAGTCATTGAAGATAAGCGACGAGTGCTAAGTTGTGGATTTTCTGCAATTCTCACTAATATGTCATCTTCCTGATCTACAGAAATATGTTTAGGTCGGCCCACATCACGTTTTGGCTTGAATTGTCCAGTCTCTCCTAATCTTCTAAAAATATTGCGAAAGGTTTGATGATTGGGCTGAACTCTATCTGGATACATTTCTCCATATCTTCGAGTAGCAGCAAGACAGGAATAATTTTCTTGTGCATAAACACAAAGCATATCGCGCATTTCAGTATTACAAAAAACATTAGGGCGCTGCATCTTCACTTAATCTGCTTTTAAAAAATTTATAACAGTCACAATCTTCATAGATAATATTGTCAACAACTGTCAGTTGTGACACCATCCTACTAGATCAAAATAATTATTTAAGACTTCCTCATATCTATTTCCAAATAAATGTGAACTGCATCTATTATGACATTAGACACATGCATAATAATTACTTAATTAACAATTCTATTACAAAAACACCAACATGATTGATACATAATTAAAATCAAAGTAATTATGCAGCCATATGTTCAACGTTAAATATCTCGAAAAATAGTGGCTATACTCCCAAACGAGAAATACTAGCCAGGAACTATGGCAGCAAATTGTAAATTCCGCTAATTTTTTTGCGAATCAGCTAAACATATTTTTCAAAGTTAGAAGATCGTTCAACGAAAGAATGAAAAAACTTATTGAGGTAAACGGAGAGCATATTGAACATTCATTGTAAATTGTTTTCAAGTTTTGTTCATAAATTTGATATTCTTCCAAAATTTGTAAAGAAGATCTTCATAATTAAGTATTTATTTTGAACTTTTTTTATGTAGCGCTGGATATTTTTGTAGTTGTTATGTTTTAAATTGTTTGTTAATATTATTATAAATTAAAAAAAAATACCTAATAATTTTTTTTTTCAATTTAAATACATGCAATCGTATGACAAAAAACCCGATATGACTCGTACATTAAAATCAAAGGAATTGTGCAGCCATATGTTCAACGTTAAATATCTCGAAAAATAGTGGCTCTAGCGTTACGAAAAAAGAATACCTTATTTACAGAGAAAATATAGTAGAATCGAAAAATTATACTAAAATGACAATTCTGCCAGTGGCGTAGAATTTAGGAAACGAGAACTCTTTCCGTGCTCCTGCCGTACGCCACTGGTGATAGCGAGAAAGTCTTCTTTACTATTATTTGATGTGTCCCAAACTACTTTAACTTACTGCCAAATATCATGAAGAAATATCAAGCAGCATTGATGTAATGAACAAAATTCATTTTTAATAATCGAAATAAAACACCCTGTAACTCAGTAAGGAGAAATATTTTATATGAGCAAATTGGGTTAGATCTTCATATTTTGGGCTCAAAATTCTCCCGTTAAAATATTTACACGTATTAATGAATCACCCTGTATATATATATATATATATATATATATATATATATATATATATATATATATATATATATATTTATATATATATATATATATATATATATATATATATATATATATATATATATATATATATATATATATATATAATATATATATATATATATATATATATAAATATGTATATATATATATATATATATATATATATATATATATATATATATATATATATATATATATATATATATATATATATATATATATATATATAAAGGTATCACAAATCTATACTGCTATTAACTTTAACTTTTTTCCTACTAAACAATTTAAAGTTACTCAACAATATATAAAATTGGAGATCTATGATTTATATCATCTATTCGAATTGAACTTCGCATGTCACTCAAACTATATTTCATAACGAATATTGTTTACCATTATTACTCACACTGATTCCATTTGGTACAATTTCCAAGCACTTTTTCCAAAGAAATCCACATTCAGTCACAAAACTGTTTCATTAAATTCATTGCCTAGTATACAAGACTAAACGAAAGAAATATTCTAGAAACTCGTAGCGAATTAAGTTATTTCGTTCTAATTTTGTAAATTACAGCATTTTGGGTGATATTTCTTTTTGAAATGAATTCGTGGCGCCATAAGAGATAGCATATAATGTCGAGGACTGGTATATAGGTATCATTGAGTGAACAGACGAGGAATACCAAAGGAGGGCGCTACGAGGCGGGACACGTCCCCGAAGGATTTTCTTTTATAGAACAACTAACAGGCCTCGATGCGAAGCTGGCACTCTTACCGAATACTGAACACTTTCTTTAATGGAAATATACATGAGAACATGGAAGTTGGGTAGAGGTCACGTCAATTTACAAATCACCCCTCCAAAATTTGTTCAACGGACTATTTCATCAACTTTAAATTGTAAATTGCAGAGGGTTTCTGGTAAGTACTTAGTCTATGACAAAATTTATATTCCGACTGGATAGCATAGGGTTAAGAAATCTTTTCGTGTGCCGTATATTGGTGGAGCAATCGCGCATTTCGAAGCAGACGTCGATTAGGTCAAACCAAAAATTCTTCCGAAAGAGGAATATAGATTCAAGTAATTTTTTGTTTGATATGCCAATTGCACTACGCTTGATTGGAATTCGATCAATGATTTCGGTGAATTATGATAGAACTAGGAAACTAACCAATTTACTCAGAGAATATATTATTGCTCTTCGTTCCTCATAAGAGTTGAACATAGGTATGTTTGAACGACCAGTTTCTGGAAAATTTATATATTTACTTATATTATTGCCGATGGATGATTGTCAAATGATACCCCAATATTTCGATGTAGATGACGCTACATGACATATTCCAGATTTTGGTTAGACCAAGAATGTAGTTAATTTGCAATTTGAAATTAATATGTGCACATCTCAATACCTAGAAAACGTTTGAAGAAAATATTGAACGTTAAGTTACGTCCGTATCTAAATATATTTTCCAAAAAAATACGAATTTTGAAAAATAAATACGGTCGCTCAGGTACTGAATATTAACTTCGGTAATTTTTCAGTTCGGAAAACGAAGGAATAATATTATCAGGGAATTATTGTTACTGGCTCCGTTGATCAAGATCATTGCTTCCATTGCGAGATCAGTAGTTGGAAAAATGTTTTCTCCTTATCATGACAGCAAGTTTTATTACATCTGAAAATATCGAAAAATTGACCATTCTCCTCAAGTTTAGTAAAAACCGTAACTCGATATCATAGATAATATTAGTAGCGCCATGAGCCAGATAAAAGAATATCGACATAAGAAAATTTTGAATAAGAAAAATCTTCTAGTACAACATGCAAAAAATTGAGCATGCGTCCGTTTCGTCAATCAAATAATACTATTAGTATGTTATTCAACGAGCACAAAATGATTGCTATTTTTCACGAGGGTGAAGTTTGCGCAATTCACCCGAGTGAAATTTTGTAATTTTGTGCGAGTAGAATACTTTACTTTGTCCACGACTTCCTCGAAAAAATTAGTAATAATCTGCATTTTCAACAATAAAAATAGTTATCAAAAGCGATGACATAACATTTTCTGTGTTCACTGAAAACTGCATACTCACGTAAACGTCAACTATTCCACTTGACATCGATTCCATTCCTTTCTTTCACTCTAATGAAAATGAAATAGATAATTTTGCATTTATTTACTTATATTAATATTTTCGTAATCCGATACTGTTATTTTGATTTAACGGTATTCAGATGAGAATTGAAAAGTCAGTGTTAACGGCCGGCGTCCGTTAAGAAATCACTTGTTCAAATATTTATTTCAAAACATCATTCTGCTTATAATAACAACATTGAAATCTTGGTCCACAGCAAGTTGGGAGAATAAACCTCTGATTTTCATTTCGCATAGGCTAATAATACATCTTCATTAACCACCTTTACATGTTTGCTTTTACGCCACATTTCAAAATTTTCATATTCTTTTTGATATCGCTCTTGAGTTATTTTCGGCAGTTAATCAACACTCGCCGCACTGCACTTGATTCTCCCAATATTTCTAAAGGAATTTGATTTTGTTCCTCAATTTCATCAATTTCATCCATGGTCGTCGTTAAAGCGAACTTGAGAACACAAAAAACTGACGTTGTTTATAAAATTGTCAAACTGTTCCATGACAACAGAGTGCACGACGTTGGGATTTTTCTTTAGAATTGCGAGGTACGGGGTTTTTTCGTTCTTCGGAATCAAAATATAATCTTTCAACGGGATTACGAAAAATTTATAACGACACACGGCCGATACGCAAATAACGGATTCGGTTAGCAATATCCAACCTCATCCGTTATTTGCTACATATCGGCCTTGTTACGTTAATAACTATAACAGAACAATTATTGAAAATAAACGAAGGCATTGCATCTTAGTTACATAGAACCTAAAAATCTAATAACAATATTATCCTAACAATGTGAATGATAGTCTCAAGTTTGGACATACGTTTTGAGTGTGACGTGTATATATAGTACAGGGTGAGTTATTTTGGTTGTCTTTGTAGGCTATATTAGAATCTAGAATAGATAGGCAAAAACTGATGGCGCACTGTCGATCCCTTTTTTTCAACTTTAATCACTGGTTACATTTGATATTTTCTAGTTCGTTTTCTTTGGGAGATACGAGGGTTAATTGGAAATTAGTAAATTTTATTAGATGGTCATATCTGCGTTATTAGGAGGTTTTTCAAAAAAGTTTTCAAATATCTTTTTACATAAATTGAAAGAGGAAGACAGTGGCGCACGCAATATTCTTTTAGGGTTTTAAAAATTGAGTTATCATACATGACCAAATTTTTTTTAATGAAACACCCTGTATATTATTGCATCATTTTCAGGCTTTGTTTCAACCATATTAGAAAATATATAAATTACATACACTTTTCTGTTGGAATAAAGATAATACAATACAAAGTAATTTATCAAGGAGATTTCTATATTTTCATTTGAATATCGAGAATGTAACAGCAACAACAGAAAATATGTTGAACTAAATGTTCAAATTGCAAGCCCCTTTGTCTAATACATAATCGGCATCTTTTTTTAACAGCATTGACTGCGTTATGAATGTGGATGTTGGTAATTTTTCGAATTGAAGTTTCAAAATTATCCTTCAGTTCACGTAACGTGTTCATTCTTTCTTTATATATTATATCCTTTAGATACCCCCAGAAAAAGAAATCTAAAACAGAAAAATCGGGCGATCTTGCAGGCCAAGGTATTGGCCCTCTCGTTCCCAGCCATTGATTTGGAAAGTTACCATTTAAAAATACTCTTAACAATCCCGCATTATGTGCCGGTGCACCATCTTGCTGGAAAAATATTTGTTGTCTCTCTATCAATGGCAAGTCATCTAAAAAATCTAAATTTTCTGTCAGAATATCTATGTATAAAGCTCCATTTAAATTATCATCATAAATATGGTACGCTATTATTCGGTTAATGTAAATAGCAACCCATACGTTAAATCCAAATTTTCCTTGGCTTAAAGGTTCAACTGTTTGATGGGGATTATTATCTGACCAGTAATAACTGTTATAACGGTTGAAAATTCCATCACTGCTAATACGTGCTTCGTCTGTCCATATAACATTTGTTCCAAAATTTTCATTCTGTCGAATTTTCCTCAAATACCACCTGCAAAATACTAATCTTCTATGAGGATCTCCCGGATGAATTTTATGCACTTTTCTGGTTCTGTAAGGTTTATACTTATGTTTTTTTAATACAGAAACTATACGATTCTGAGATATGCCTAAATCTTTTTCGGCATTTCGGGTTGAGTTTGTTGGATTGGCGGTAAAATATCCTAAAATATTTATAATGTCATCTGCCTGATTTCGTTTATTATATTTTTTTGATCTAGGTTTATTAAATCTTCCATATATTTCCAAATTACTCCAAATTCGACACATCACTTTCCCACTAGGTTGAGAACGTTCGGGGTAACGTTGAAAATATAATGCACAAGCAGCCTCAGCATTCTTTTCCCTTTCAATGTAACACTCCAACATATCACGTTTTTCAAGCACGTTACAAGCAACGACAAATAACTGTTTACAATTTACAAAAGTCACAATGACAACAGTTTGTTTACTGTCATTTTAATTTCCAGCCTACTATGTTAAACAGATATGTTACTAATAATGAAGTAATATTGAATATAATAAACTAGTATAAGTTTATTCATTTTAATTCAAATTATTTTTCTAAAAATCTGCAGAGTAAACTCAGTTCTGAATTACCTAAATGTCAAATAAAGAGGCCGAGGACTACAGTATGACAAATTTATATACTAAGTAATATTTTTTTTAGCTGTTAGGTACATTCTCGATATTCAAATGAAAATATAGAAATCTCCTTGATAAATTACTTTGTATTGTATTATCTTTATTCCAACAGAAAAGTGTAAGTAATTTATATATTTTCTAATATGGTTGAAACAAAGCTTAGAAATGATGCAATAATATACAGGGTGTTTCATTAAAAAAAAATTGGTCATGACTCCAAATTTTAAAAACCTAAAAAAAATTGCGTGCGCCACTGTCTTCCTCTTTCAATTTATGTAAAAAGATATTTGAAAACTTTTTTGATAAACCTCCTAATAACGCAGATATGACCATTTATTAAAATTGACTAATTTTCAATTAACCCTCGTATCTCCCAAAGAAAACGAACTAGAAAATATCAAATGTAACCAGTGATTAAAGTTGAAAAAAGAGATCGACAGTGCGCCATCAGTTTTTGCCTATCTATTCTAGATTCTAATATAGCCTACAAAGACAACCAAAATAACTCACCATGTACAGTCGTGGACAAACAATTTTAGAAGTTGACTAAGGTAGGTACTCGCCTTTTGACTAGCTACTAAATGAAGATTTTTTTATAATATAATTGAATGTATTTTCAAGTAGTTCCCAAAAGAACAGAATGAATTATAAGAATATATCTTCACTTGAAATTATATCAATGAGCTTTGAAACGATATTTCGTATTTTTGTATATAGTAGTTCCTCAATTAAGACTAAAGAATTCTATATATGGATGCATTAACACAAGGTAGTCTTGGGAAGCAACGTAACGTATAATAATGGAACTCATTCATTGCGATTTCAAAACACTATTAGGGCGGCCGCACATTTACTACAATCGGATCCGATTGTCTGAAACGATTTCAAATCGGACCACTAGCGCACACTGCCGACAAAATACGTCCGATTTTATTTGAATGTCACAAGCAGGGATATTTTTCGACCGTGGTAATCAAATTTTCAGTATCGCACACATAGATATATACCTACTATCAGATATATATTAAGATTTCTATGATTGCACATGGTTTGACAATTCCTTTTTCTATACTCCCTGTCAAAAACTGACAGAAATAATCGTATGTTTGCGGTAGACTATGCAAAAACAATGCACGGCTTGCCTTCCGGTAGTCGGATCAGACTTTTTATCGGTCCGATTGGTAGGACGCACTGCTCGTGCATCCGAGTCGGACGTCCGATCCGATATCGGATCGTAGGTGTGCGATATGACCGTATAAAAGTATAGGTATTTGAGCGTCAGATGCCCTGATCCGACAATCGTTTCAGACAATCGGAACCGATTGTAGTAAATGTGCGGCCGGCCTTAAATAACTCATTTGTCTAAAGCTGTCGGCGAAATTTCATTATTCACTGAAATCTCATACAAAAATAATATTAGAATTCTTCATGTTCTTGAAGCTAGAGAATATCGGTTCTTCTTGCAATGCTCATCAATTTCATCTGATATGTAAAATTATGGTATCAATTTTTCTCTTCTGACATTCCAAGATTTAGGGCGTATCATTCATAATTTGAACTTCAAATACGATAAAATAAGAAACTACTTTGAAGTTAATCGCATTGATGACCACGGGGTTGTTGACAACCCGCTTCGAACACAATGAGTATTATTTCCCTCCACGTTATCAAAGTAATATATTATTAGCTCTTCAAATTGTGAGAATTTTCCATTTCATTTTATCGTCAATATACAAATAGATATTGCTTCTTCCCTTGTAGAAAAGAGTTAACAATAATACTGGATTTTCATTTTTTCATAACTTATACTCATAGTGAAAGTTCATTGGTTGTACACCTACACTCGGTGAAACGTAGCTAGAGTTCTACTGAAACTATATTATATATATATATATATATATATATATATATATATATATATAAATATATATATATATATATATATATATATATATATTATATATATATATATATATATATATATATATATATATATATATATCTATAATATATATATATATATATATATATATATATATATATATATATATATATATATATAAATATAAATATAAATATATATATATATATTATATATATATATATGTATAAATATATATATATATATATATATATATATATGTATATATATATATATACATATAAATATATATATATATATATATATATATATTATATATATATATATATATATATTTATATATATATATATATATATATATATATATATAAATAATAAATATATATATATATATATATATATATATGTATATATATATATATATATATATATATATATATATATATATATATATATATATATATATATGTATATATATATATATATATATATATATATATATATATATATATATATATACATATAAATATATATATATATATATAACTTTTTGAAAATTATTAGCAATAACAGGCTTGGTGAATTTCAAAAAAAGTCGACTTTATTGAAAAGTTTACGTTTCTCCACGACATTAGTGGCTTTTTCAAGTTTTGAAAAAACCACGAATGTCGTGGCGAAACGTAAAATTTTCAATAAAATCGAGTTTTTTTCACACAATTTGATTTCGGGGAGAAGAGACAATAAACTGCTTAGCCTGACTTAGTGAAGAAAATTGACAGTCTATTATGAAAAACATTTCAAAAAAAATTGATAAATCTGTTAGGTACATTCATATATGTTTTCAAATATTTCACTAGATTAATGTGTATCATTAGTATGAAAAATTTTCAAAAAAAGCAACGCTCATTTACATATTACCATGGAATTTTGTGATGTACTTCAAACTGGTCTAACTCAAAATTAACCTACAATATAAAGACAAATTTAGTAAACAAAGTTCAGGGACACTTATATATTAAATGTTGCTATTTAGCTGAGTTAATAATGAATAATCTAGAGAAAATCATTCAGAATATCAGATAATGTTTTCTGGCTCCTTTATGTAGACGATTGTCTGGTAGGCTTTAATGATTAAAATAGATCAATTGAACATTTTTTCAATGTTCTCAATACTACATAACCTAATGTTCAGTTCACAGTAAAAAAGAACTTGAAGATTTATTAACTTCAAACTAATAAAAAATAATGAATTAGAATTTCTGAAGAGTTATCTTCACATACTGTGATATTCCAATGGGCTACTTCAATTATATTACCTATAGTACAGGAAATGGTGCATTTTCGCTCGCAATTTTTTCGTCCAGCATGGAATTACGTGAAATTTTTAAAAAAGGTAGGCAATAGGCCAAGAATCATTTTCTACATCATGCCGGTGTACGCTAAAACCTTGGGGGTGGTTGTCACCCCATCTCGGGGGTGAAAATTTTTTACTACATTTTAACTATAGAAGTCGATGGAAAAAGTAATTCTAAGAAAAAAATGTATTATACATTTTCTTCGTAAAACTAATAGTTTTTGAGTTATTGGCGGTTGAAAATAATAGTCTTTCGTCGAAAAAATCGATGTTTTCAAAAGTTTTCTTGCGAATAGCTCGAAAAATATGCATTTTATTGAAAAAACTGTGAAGAAAAAAACTGGAGCTCTTAAAGAAAAATTAAATCATTTTTTAATTATTTTTCTATGGCCAATAAGAACCGAGATACGGCATGTTAATGGGGAACTTTTTTCGTCAAATAACAGGTACATTTTGCATTTTGCTAGGAAAACTTATTGAATATTTTTTGAAGTATTTGATTAGGCCTTTCAAATAACAGCAAAAAAATTCTGGCATAAAAATAAAGCGACTTATGATCAAAATAAGGTAGTTACCTACTTTTTTCTACGAAAAATCTGTGAAAACAACCTCCTAACTCCCTTCTGTAGTTCTCTTCATATATGTATTCTAAATATATCCAAGAAGTTTCATCAATTTAAAATGCCTAATTTTAGAAGAATTGGAGTTTAAAGAGAAAACGATTTTTTGCAATTTCGTTTGTTTCACCCTTTTCTAGAAAATATCTCCGAAATTACTGGAGATACAAAAAAAAATGATAGAGCACTGAATTGTAGCTTTTTCAATGGCTTAAATTTTTCTATGCAAAGAATTTCTGTATGGTGAATATTTGGTGAGATATAGCCGTTTAAATCCTCTATTCACAAGCGAACACCACCTTATTCGAGCCCTTAAAAATCACTCTATTTGAAAACTAAGGAATATTAAGAAATTTGCAGTCCTATAGCTCTTGAAAATCCCTGTAAAAAAAATTCTGAAAAAACTTTCTATCACTAAAAATGAAGGAGCTATGTTTAAAAAACCGATAAAATTTTACAACATTCGAAAAGCATGATTCGGAGCGACAGGAAATAAAATGAAAACACCTTGCAATTCTTTCGTCCAGCATCGATTTGAACCAAAATTTGGAATTTGGCTTATTTCTCCCTCTAGTTCATTTTCTACATCGTGCCGTTGTATGCTTTTCGTTTTTCAAGGGTGAAAACTACCCCTAATTGTAAAAAGTTATATTATAACTTTGTAAACCTTAAGATGAGTAAAATTTGGTTTGGATTAGTTGCATAATGATTATTTCATGCTTTGGAATACAATTTTTAATGTTTCAACCCTTAAAAATTTACCCTTGTTGGAGGTCAATTTAAAAAAAAAAGTATTTAGGTATCTTGAACAATGATTTCTTCTTGCATCGATTTGCACCAAAATTTGAAATTAAGCTCGTCTCATCCTCTACTTCTAATTCTATATCTCATGGGCACTGTTTATTTTTCAAGGGTGAAAAGTACCCCTTATTATCAAAAATTATGAAATAGCATTGTGAACTTTAAGATAGGTGAACTTTGGTTTGGATAGGTTGAATAATGATTGTTTCATGCTTTAGAATACAATTTCTAATGTTTCAACTCTTAAAAATCCACCCTTGTTGGAGCTTGATATAAAAAATATTATTTATCCTAAAAAATGATTAATGATCCTAAAGCATAAAATAATCATTACGAACTAAAACGAAGTTTTACCCGTATTAAGGTTCCGCAATGTTATTTTATAAGTTTTTACAATAAGAGGTAGTTTTCACTTCTAAAAATAATCATTGCCCATGAACATGATATAAAATATGAAGTTCAGGGTGAGATGAGCCTGATCCCAAATCTTTATGCAAATCGATGAAAGACGAAATCTTTTTTTTAGGATAAATAATAAAAACAAGGTGGTTTTCGTGAATGGCTACTCGACGATGATTAGCTATGCAAAAATTAGCCTGGTACAAATGGTTGAATTGTTCCATTTAAATTAATGAATTCGCGTCGGTATGGCGGGCTGTAAGCCACACACGAGAAGTATGGCATTACGCTACCGCCTACTTCTTTTTTTCGACTATCCGAAAATACAACCATTTTTGTGGAACAAATCGTTCGACACTCGTTATTTATCCGACGCGTTCGATTAACGCCCAAGCGATTGGGCCGCCGGTGCCAGCGCTATGACCATCATTTTCCTTTTTGCCTTTACGTAATTAGTCCCCTGAAGAACCGCCATTCTGGTACAAATGACCTAATAGTTGGTGTCACCATCTCCTGGTCTATAATAAACAGAATTTCAATTAATTCATAATATGTTTCTGAACCGAACTGCAAACCTATAGAATGTTTTACCCTCATGATTATCCAGTTTCTAAGATTTGCAGCGGTTCAAATCCAGCTTAAAGTGAAATTATTTAAATCATGGATGGTAGAAAGGTATTATGAGCATTCGCTTCTTTTGAAAGTTGCTCATAAAAAAAATATAATAAATTCACTCAATAACTTTATCGTTCTACTTCCCACCTTCAGTAATAGGGAAATTGCAAGAAAAACCGAGGTTTAATTTTGAGTAATGTATTTATCTAATATCTTGAACATCTCTTAATTTTCAATGCATTGAAAAAACTTGAGGTTTCAAGAATGTGGTAGTGAAAGCAAAGCAGAAAAAAAATATTTCTATATTTCACGCAAAATATAAATGTATAAACTTCAAATAGACAGAGGGTTATGGTATCATTGTACAAAATACTTATAAGCTTACCCGAAATATCAAAAATTCTTCTTTTCAGAAATACACTAGAATTGAATGCCAATGTCTTCACAGTAGAAGCTACAAATAAGAAGCTGAGAATAATAAAAAATTAGAATTCAATAAAGAATTTAGATTTCAGTAGATTTGACCACTTTTGAACTAAAACGGTAATATATCCAAGCTAAGCTGTTTCTGTGAAAAAAACCTTCAGTAACTCTTATGATTTTGTATGAATATGTTTTTCAATATTCCTGAATATGACCAGAATGAATTTCTTTTTGATTCCCTACACTATAGAACTTTGAACCTACTTACAAATTCTAATTATTTCTATAATGTATTTTTTTATTATAATTCTTTCAATTATGTCTTCATTGATTCTATTATTTGAGTATATTATTTTCGAAATAATTCTTTCTAAATTTTGCCATGTATTTATAATTACAGGCAAAAAGCTCTTCTATTTGGGGAAAACATTTCTCGTGATTTGATATATGAATGAAATATATTTATAAAATAAATAGCGTCATAAAATTGTTAAATAGTTTCATAATAAATATTAAAAATTGGAGGAAGTTTATTTTATTTCTTACAGCTCTAATAAAATGATTGGACGAGATAGAAATATCACACGATAAATTATACATGCTGCCCTCATTTGTTAAAAATTCGAAATAGTTTTCCATATTGCGCTGGTATAAATCAACTTGTCTCATTAAACGTGAACTCATTGTATTGGAGATTCTTTCCAATATCCATCGAAGCAACAGCAATACTATCAGCATTTACATACTGCAATGGCTTGCAAAGGACTGGGTTTTGTCTGTTGGGATGCAACCGGATGAGACGACCCTCCCAAGGGTTACATTGCAGACCTTCTTTGGGTTCTATGAATATCTGTTCACTTTCCTTAGTTGCTTCCACTGCTACCCTCAAGGGAATATAAATTATTTCGTTGCTTTCTCTCAGCGTAATATCGTTCCGAACAAGAGTGCTAGTTTCCAGAAACGAGCCTATATGTGGAGGAGTCGAGAATACTTTGGATTTGAATAAGAAAGAAATGAATACCCGAATTTTCCAACCAACTGTGAAAGGATAAATGAAGACCCTTCCCTGTCTCGTCAGAACGGTGATTGTGACGGATATCTTTCACCAACCTTAAACGACCTCTCACTCCATTAGTATATGTATATTCTATGATACGAACCAATAGGCTGTTGTTAGGATTTGGTTCGACGACTCTATATATAAATATACGTATTTATATCCATATATATATATATATATATATATATATATATATATATATATATATATATATATATATATATATATATATATATATATATATATATATATATATATATATATATATATATATATATATATATATATATATATATATATATATATAATCTCTTGATAATTATTAGCAATAACAGGCTGGTTGAATCTTAAAAAACTCGATTTAATTAATAAGTTGACGTTTCACTATGACATTCATAGTTATTCAAAACTTTTGAAAAAAATTGAAAATTCTTTGACATTTATTGACTTGAAAAAATTGAATAGATAAGATTGATCTGTCTTGTTAAAAAATTCTTTCAGTCTAATATTATCATTCAAAATTGTTATTATTAAAAGGCAAGGGAAACTACAGAAACCTTTACCTATGTAATGTTCGAAAATAATAATAATAGGGTACTATTTATTTAACAGAAAGAAATTAGTCACGGGAAAATATTAAAAAAGTAGAGTAGAATTATCGGTATAGAACGTTTATATGGAAGCAGCCGTTGACACGTGTTTCGGACTCTTTGGTCCTCATCAGAACGGCGTAGCTAAGTATTGGATTGAAAATTTGGAGATGAAAATAGTTTAATAAATAAAATCCTCTGTTATGGAAGAAAATCACTTATTTGTGGTTTATTCCATAACAGAGGATTTTATTTATTAAACTATTTTCATCTCCAAATTTTCAATCCAATACTTAGCTACGCCGTTCTGATGAGGACCAAAGAGTCCGAAACACGTGTCAACGGCTGCTTCCATATAAACGTTCTATACCGATAATTCTACTCTTTTTTTTTAATATTTTCCCGTGACTAATTTCTTTCTGTTAAATAAATAGTACCCTATTATTATTATTTTCGAACATTACATAGGTAAAGGTTTCTGTAGTTTCCCTTGCCTTCTAATAATAACAATTTTGAATGTTAATATTAGACTGAAAGAATTTTTTAACAAGACAGATCAATCTTATCTATTCAATTTTTTCAAGTCAATAAATGTCAAAGAATTTTCAATTTTTTTCAAAAGTTTTGAATAACTATGAATGTCATAGTGAAACGTCAACTTATTAATTAAATCGAGTTTTTAAGATTCAACCAGCCTGTTATTGCTAATAATTATCAAGAGATTATATATATATATATATATATATATATATATATATATATATATATATATATATATATATATATATATATATATATATATATAAATATATATATATATATATATATATATATATATATATATATATATATGAATATAAATACGTATATTTATATATAGAGTCGTCGAACCAAATCCTAACAACAGCCTATTGGTTCGTATCATAGAATATACAAATACTAATGGAGTGAGAGGTCGTTTAAGGTTGGTGAAAAATATCCGTCACAATCACCGTTCTGACGAGACAGGGAAGGGTCTTCATTTATCCTTTCACAGTTGGTTGGAAAATTCGGGTATTCATTTCTTTCTTATTCAAATCCAAAGTATTCTCGACTCCTCCACATATAGGCTCGTTTCTGGAAACTAGCACTCTTGTTCGGAACGATATTACGCTGAGAGAAAGCAACGAAATAATTTATATTCCCTTGAGGGTAGCAGTGGAAGCAACTAAGGAAAGTGAGCAGATATTCATAGAACCCAAAGAAGGTCTGCAATGTAACCCTTGGGAGGGTCGTCTCATCCGGTTGCATCCCAACAGACAAAACCCAGTCCTTTGCAAGCCATTGCAGTATGTAAATGCTGATAGTAATGCTGTTGCTTCGATGGATATTGGAAAGAAACTCCAATAGCATGAGTTCACGTTTAATGAGACAAGTTGATTTATACCAGCGCAATATGGAAAACTATTTCGAATTTTTAACAAATGAGGGCAGCATGTATAATTTATCGTGTGATATTTCTATCTCGTCCAATCATTTTATTAGAGTTGTAAGAAATAAAATAAACCTCCTCCAATTTTCACTATTTATTATGACACTATTTA
The DNA here is from genome assembly GCA_030704885.1 of Cynegetis impunctata. NCBI lineage: Eukaryota > Metazoa > Arthropoda > Insecta > Coleoptera > Coccinellidae > Cynegetis > Cynegetis impunctata. The sequence goes on along the minus strand of JARQZK010003057.1, from coordinate 109,104 downwards.
ACAATTTTATGACGCTATTTATTTTATAAATATATTTCATTCATATATCAAATCACGAGAAATGTTTTCCCCAAATGGTAGAGCTTTTTGCCTGTAATTATAAATACATTGCTGGTGGCAAAATTTAGAAAGAATTATTTTCAATTTTTTTCTAAAGTTTTGAATAACTATGAATGTCATAGTGAAACGTCAACTTATTAATTAAATCGAGTTTTTTAAGATTCAACCAGCCTGTTATTGCTAATAATTATCAAGAGATTAAAAATAAATCACAGGCAACAACAATTCGAATAAATATATATATATATATATATATATATATATATATATATATATATATATATATATATATATATATATAATATACATACATATATATTTATATATATAGATATAAATATAAATAAATATATATAAATATATATATATATATACATATAACAGTGTGTCCACTATAAGAACTTACCACCCCTGTAAAATCGTTATTATCTGATTGATTTTGAAAATCTTTAGTTTGTTGGAAAGGTATATGAAGTGTCCATCTACTAAGGGAGTAATTATATGTTCAGGCTCTTATCGTGGCCAGCTGCGATCAATTTTACTGAAACATATTTCAAAAAGTAATATTATGGATTAGGGATATTAGTATCAATTAAAACCCATTTCAATTTCACTCAAATTTCTGTGTTTGGACTGAATATAATCTAGGTATATGGAGTTGTGAGTTTTGACTGAGAATATCACTTATTGTTAAAAGAAGTATCATACAGAAAAAATTTTGCCCACTTATCCTTTTTTTATTTTTTTCCGTCAGACAAATTGTATATTTGAATGATAAAAATTGGTATAGATATGTTCAAAGCAATCCTAAATGATATTTTGTCACTAGGTTTTTCCAAAAATACCATAATAGTATATCTTTTGATGACATATTGAAAAAACTATAATAATTCGTTTTTTCGCCCTGTATTTTATGACGATGAAAATCGGTATGTTTCCAATGATTCTGATTCAGAATCCATCATTATTTTCTGTGAAAAAAAAATCCATATATTAATTCCTTATAGTGGACACACTGTATATATAGGTATATATATATATATATATATATATATATATATATATATATATATATATATATATATATACATATATATATGTATATATATATATATATATATAAATATATATATATATATATATATATATATATATATATATATATATATAGATATATATATATATATATATATATAAATATATATATATATATATATATATATATATATATATATATATATATATAAATATATATGATTATGAGAGATTCGAAAAAGTTAGGAAGCCAACCTTAGTCACTGAGGGACATACGTCTAAGATATTTTTATGTTGGTTGTATTACCGGTTTCACCGGAAGCAAATGCCAATTTCTTTATTTCGAATAGAATGTTGTATATATTACTAGAAACTTGAATTTCACGGAATATTCTGAGAACTGCTGTTCTTTGTATTTTTTATCGTTTCGGGAAATATTAACACGGTTTTTCATATATTAACCGGTATTATGAGAGGGACTGCTTGATCCGAAAAAACCTGCATGTTACCCATTTATACATGAAATTTTTGCTAATTTCAACATAGAGAGTCTCCAAAACAAATTTTTGAAACTGGAAATCAGAAATTTCCAATATCTCTCGTTTTTTGAAGGGGGACCACCAATCTTTTTACGCTACTACTGCCTATACCTAAATCGAACCATTTCCATTTTATTCTTGAAATCTCATTTCCTTCAATGATATTTTATAAATTATTCCGAAAAAGTAAGTAGTTAGTTGGAAGAAATCTAATATGAGTAGAAAAGCGGCACTTGAAGCCATTAAAATTGATTGATGATGACAGTTCCAGGAATTCTATTGTTATACATGACAGCTCAAGGTCATAAATCATGGCCGGTCTATTGTTATACATGACAGGTGTTCCTATTGTTTGGGCAGATCTTTTGTTATACCAGATATATTGTTAGACCAGGTGGTCCTATTGTGGGGGCAGGTGTTAGGGCAGGACCGTATCAACTAATGATTGAGGGTCGTGAGAATTGAATTTTTCTTCACAAATTTAGACCAAAATTCGTAAATCGTAAGAAATCCACCCCTGACATTAGTTATTCGACGTGGTTAATATTTCTAAGAAAACACACACAAAAGGTTGACGCGAATACCTCTTTTCTGAATAATTTTTTGAACTTTTTTCATATAAGATTTTTTTATGGAAGAAGAAAATAACTTAAGTAGCTCTTTTCCTATAAAATGCATGAAATTTATCAGATCAATCAGATTTTATTGCGTTGATTAGGCAGAATGCGAAATTTTTTATTATAGATCGCATATTTTCTTTTTCAGACAAAACCTCCTAGTGTTTAAAAATTATGATACTAATACAATCAATATTATATAAATAAATTGATAGGAAGTTAAGTATTATGTATTTAATTCAACTTATATTATAAATTATAACCCATACTTTGTATGAAGTAGTAATAAAGTTAAATTATTAATTCATTCTATTATTCTACATTGAAATTTAATAATTTTATAATTGTATGCATACTTATAAACAATCACAGACCTTGTCATGTCAAAAAAATCCCACACACATCTATACTAAACGGATAAAACTGTTATTGAATATATGAGTCCTGCATTCATCGTATAAATGATTTGTCCATGCATTCAATTTGGTGAACATCGAAATTAAATAACTTAGGCAATTTTTATAAGATTCATGAAATTTTTCATGAAGAACAAAATAACTTAGGGAACTTTATCACAGAAAATTTATTTATCTAATTACAAACCTTTTTATTCGAAACACTAAATTATTAAAAAAATGTCAAATATTAGGAGTAAATAAAACGTAGACGATAAATGTATACGATTGATGAATATCTTAAAATCATAACATTACTAGAAATAGTGTTTTAGAAAATATAAACATGTATTCGATTAGGAAAGAATAAAATATAGAGGATAAACATATCCAACGATAAGTATATTTTTATGAAATAAAAGAATTATTTTTGAATATAAATAATTTTATTTGAATTTAGAACTCTACATATGAAAAACGCTGTATAAAATGGGGCTCAATGTTTTTCTGAGAAATTGTTCAATTACTTACGCAATTATTAAATCTAGTAAAACATATTTTAAGAATCCCTAAATTAATGATTAGGCCGAATGCAAAATTTTTTATTAAATATCTCAACAAAATTACTTAAAAATGAAATTGAAGCATCCCATATTGCTTCAATCATTTAAATTGGCAAAACCGATAAACCTATCATTCAAAACTGTTATTCAATCAAATCTTTACAGAAGTAATTACGAACAAAAATCTGAAATTTCATAAAACCTATTAGGTAATTATATGAATATAAATAATTAATTTTGAATTTATGATTCATGGATACCTTTCACTAATGATTTTTACATATATTCAGAAGAACAAAATAACTTAGGGAATTTTATTACAGAAAAAATTAAATTATTGAAAAAATGTAATTTGAACATTCGTTTACATGCATTATAACAGGTCTCTCATACTAGAGGAAGAAAAGAGTACACATATAAATTTTTAAAAATCCTAAATCCCATGTGTGATAAATCAGTTGTAAATATCGTATATTATTACGATGAATGACGGACAGCTTTCTGAATAAGAAAAACTTTTCATATAAAATATAGACAAAACCTCCTAGTGTTTAAAAATTATGATACTAATACGATCAACATTATATAAATAAATTGATAGGAAGTTATGTATTATGTATTTAATTCAACTTAGATTATAAATTATAACCCATACTTTGTATGAAGTAGTAATAAAGTTAAATGATTAATTCATTCTATTATTCTACATTGAAAATTTAATAATTTTATAATTGTATGCATACTTATAAACAATCACATACCTTGTCATGTCAAAAAAAAATCCCACACACATCTATACTAAACGGATAAAATTGTTATTGAATATATGAGTCCTACATTAATCGTATAAATGATTTGTCCATGCATTCAATTTGGTGAACATCGAAATTAAATAACTTATGCAATTTTTATAAGATTCATGAAATTTTTTCATGAAGAACAAAATAACTTAGGGAACTTTATTACAGAAAATTCATTTATCTAATTACAAACCTTTTTATTTGAAACACTAAATTATTTTAAAAAATGTCGAATATTAGGAGTAAATAAAACGTAGACGATAAATGTATACGATTGATGAATATCTTAAAATCATAACATTACTAGAAATACTGTTTTAGAAAATATAAACATGTATTCGATTAGGAAAGAATAAAATATAGAGGATAAACATATCCAACGATAAGTATATTTTTATGAAATAAAAGAATTCTTTTTGAATATAAATAATTTTATTTGAATTTAGAACTCTACATATGAAAAACGCTGTATAAAATGGTGCTCAATGTTTTTTCTGAGAAATGGTTCAATTACCTACGCAATTATTAAATCTGGTAAAACATATGAATTACATAACTTGCTTGTGAAACTTAAAACTACTTTTGGAAGATATGAAACTTTATTACCAAATTTGGCAGAAAGTTCATAAAATATATTTCACAACTTGGAAAGTTGGGTAGGCTATCGAAATTTTCAGGAAGCAGACGTCTTTTATTAAATTGTACCGAATAAATTTTAGATTCTGGTTGCTACACTATATGATAATTTTGATAACGTGCTATTTTTTCTAAGGATCTGAAATTCGTTCACAAAACTCTTGAATTTTTAGGAAGTTTTGCACGTTGATCGCAAAAACTGTTGAAAAAGATTTTCCGAAATATCATTACATACCTTTGAAAGTACTATTCCATATATTTAGTTTTGATCATTACTACAATTAGATGACCAACAGGTTTTTGTCCTGATATGCGACACTTTTTTGCAAAAGATATCTGAGCGATGCAAAAAAATTAACATATGCATAGTTTAACTGTTGCGATGATTAAAAATATTTTTGAACGAAGAAATAAGTTAGAACGCGAAAAATTGTTATCCCCGCTCTGTCTCTTAGGGTGTGCGATGGTAGGAGCAGGTAGCGAAAATACGAACTAGAGACGCTAAGAGACAGTAACAAAGAACATTCTATTGCAAATAGTCACCCTTGTGTATATATCATCTCAATTTTAACGTAAAATATATATCTAAATACACCACGGTGTTTATCTATAAAAAACGTACATATACAGTTCACAACTCTATAACGCTTAACATTTGGTCCATCGATACGGAAATTGATCAATAAATCCGAATAAATTCGGACCAGTGAACATTAATCGATAACGTGCAACTGCTTTATTGTTGTGATCGACCAGAAACGTGCATATCTAGTCGAAAGTGGTAAGGTTGGTTCATAGAGACTCCCTCCACTTCACTTCAACCAACTTGGAAGCAGGTGAACAATCAGCGTTTTCAACGAGGACGGCATCATCAGAAACCACCAATAAGAGCAAAGAAACATACTAACATTTTTCACAGATTAGCATACGTTCTAGTGAGTTTATCAAATATAACTTAGATCGCTTGTAAACTGTCAATAATATATACATATTCAAATTTTTTTCACTTATGAATACGTTCCCCGAGCAAGTCTTAAGAAATAAAATTTGATGAAAAAAAATTTCAGGCATCTTATTGCATGCAAAGTTATTTTGTTTTTCCATAAAAAATTTTTTGAATCTTATATGAAAAAAGTTCCCTAAAGTCTATTTAAGCATTCGAACCGTTTCATGTACCTATACGAAAAAAGTTTCAATCATATCAATTTTGATTTTTCAAGAAACAAAAGGACGGGTTATTTGCAGAATACGTAAATTCAATTTTTGAAATTAAAACTAGAAAATAGCTGATGGTCATCTCATTGTAGTAATGATCAAAACTAAATATATGGAATAGTACTTTCAAAGGTATGTAATGATATTTCGGAAAATCTTTTTCAACAGTTTTTGCGATCAACGGGCAAAACTTCCTAAAAATTCAAGAGTTTTGTGAACGAATTTCAGATCCTTAGAAAAAATAGCACGTTATCAAAATTATCATATAGTGTAGCAACCAGAATCTAAAATTTATTCGGTACAATTTAATAAAAGACGTCTGCTTCCTGAAAATTTCGATAGCCTACCCAACTTTCCAAGTTGTGAAATATATTTTATGAACTTTCTGCCAAATTTGGTAATGAAGTTTCATATCTTTCAAAAGTAGTTTTAAGTTTCACAAGCAAGTTATGTAATTCATATGTTTTACCAGATTTAATAATTGCGTAAATAATTGAACAATTTCTCAGAAAAAACATTGAGCACCATTTTATACAGCGTTTTTCATATGTAGAGTTCTAAATTCAAATGAAATTATTTATATTCAAAAAGAATTCTTTTATTTCATAAAAATATACTTATCGTTGGATATGTTTATCCTCTATATTTTATTCTTTCCTAATCGAATACATGTTTATATTTTCTAAAACAGTATTTCTAGTAATGTTATGATTTTAAGATATTCATCAATCGTATACATTTATCGTCTACGTTTTATTTACTCCTAATATTCGACATTTTTTAAAATAATTTATTGTTTCAAATAAAAAGGTTTGTAATTAGATAAATAAATTTTCTGTAATAAAGTTCCCTAAGTTATTTTGTTCTTCATAAAAAAATTCCATGAATCTTATAAAAATTGCATAAGTTATTTAATTTCGATGTTCACCAAATTGAATGCATGGACAAATCATTTATACGATTAATGTAGGACTCATATATTCAATAACAATTTTATCCGTTTAGTATAGATGTGTGTGGGATTTTTTTTTGACATGACAAGGTATGTGATTGTTTATAAGTATGCATACAATTATAAAATTATTAAATTTTCAATGTAGAATAATAGAATGAATTAATAATTTAACTTTATTACTACTTCATACAAAGTATGGGTTATAATTTATAATTTAAATTGAATTAAATACATAATACTTAACTTCCTATCAATTTATTTATATAATGTTGATCGTATTAGTATCATAATTTTTAAACACTAGGAGGTTTTGTCTAAAAAAGAAAATATGAGATCCATAATAAAAAATTTCGCATTCTGTCTAATCAAAGAAATAAAATCTGATTGATCTGATGAATTTCATGCATTTTATAGGAATAGAGTTACTTAAGTTATTTTGTTCTTCCATAAAAAATTTGTGAATCTTATATGAAAAAAGTCAATAAATTATTCAATCTCACCAAATTGAATATATGTACAAATGTATACATAAAATTAAACAGAAAAAAAGAAAATATGAGATCTATAATGAAAAATTTCGCATTCTGCCCAATCAAAGAAATAAAATCTGATGGATCTGATGAATTTCATGCATTTTATAGGAAAATAGTTACTTAAATTATTTTGTTCTTCCATAAAAAAATTTGTGAATCTTATATGACAAAAGTTCAATAAATTATTCAATCTCACCAAATTGAATATACAAATCATTAGTAAAAGGTAACCAGGAATCATAAATTCAATTAATTATTTATATTCATATAATTACCTAATAGGTTTTATGAAATTTCAGATTTTTGTTCGTAATTACATCTAAAAAGATTTGATTGAATAACAGTTTTGATTGATAAGTTTATGAGTTTGGCTAATATAAATGATTAAAGCAATATGAAATGCATCAATTTCATTTTGGAGGACTAGGTACTATTATATGTTTATAATTACCGGATATCTTTATTTCTAATATTTTAGACGCTTTTATTCACAACAATCGTGGACAGGAGTTCGGGTTTCTTCGGTAATTTTCGGAGATTGCACAATAACAGGTAAGCATGGAGGAATGGTGGGGGTCGTGGAAAGTAAAGTAATGTGGGTTTCTTACCTATATGAAAAAGTTTAACATTTATGTTCGTTCGATATTTTATATAGCGTTTTTCATTTGCATAGTTCTAAAGTCAAATACTGTTATTTATATTGGAGAAGCAATCTCTTATTCCATATTTCAAACCAATATGCAATTTCAACACAGTGTTATTATTATTTCTTTCTATTTCTACAGTGAAACATTCTAAAGTATCGTATTAGCATCATAATTTTTAAACACTAGGAGATTTTGTCTGTATTTTATTTGAAGAGTTTTTCTTATTCAAAAAGCTGGCCGTCGTTCATCGTAATAATATACGATATTCACATCAATGATGGGGAGCGTAAAGGGGGTGTACAGGGATACCGTTAACATATATATATATATATATATATATATATATATATATATATATATATATATATATATATATATATATATATATACATATATATTATACACCCGATTAACTTGAAATTTGGCTACGTAGACACCCACAAGAGAGGTAGGATATGCAAATCCTATTCAAAACGTATTGTACGAACGTGTTTTTACAAAAAAATTAAATATTCCAGATGATATTCATGAAAACATTTCATAAATCTTATAAAAATTGCATAAGTTATTTAATTTCGATGTTCACCAAATTGAACGCATGGATAAATCAGTTATACAATGAATGCATGAATCATATATTCAATAACAATTTTATCCGTTTAGTATAGATGTGTGTGGGATTTTTTTTGACATGACAAGGTATGTGATTGTTTATAAGTATGCATACAATTATAAAATTATTAAATTTTCAATGTAGAATAATAGAATGAATTAATAATTTAACTTTATTACTACTTCATACAAAGTATGGGTTAAAATTTATAATCTAAGTTGAATTAAATACATAATACATAACTTCCTATCAATTTATTTATATAATGTTGATCGTATTAGTATCATAATTTTTAAACACTAGGAGGTTTTGTCTATATTTTATATGAAAAGTTTTTCTTATTCAGAAAGCTGTCCGTCATTCATCGTAATAATATACGATATTTACAACTGATTTATCACACATGGGATTTAGGATTTTTTAAAATTTATATGTGTACTCTTTTCTTCCTCTAGTATGAGAGACCTGTTATAATGCATGTAAACGAATGTTCAAATTACATTTTTTCAATAATTTAATTTTTTCTGTAATAAAATTCCCTGAGTTATTTTGTTCTTCTGAATATATGTAAAAATCATTAGTGAAAGGTATCCATGAATCATAAATTCAAAATTAATTATTTATATTCATATAATTACCTAATAGGTTTTATGAAATTTCAGATTTTTGTTCGTAATTACTTCTGAAAAGATTTGATTGAATAACAGTTTTGAATGATAGGTTTATCGGTTTTGCCAATTTAAATGATTGAAGCAATATGGGATGCTTCAATTTCATTTTTAAGTTATTTTGTTGAGATATTTAATAAAAAATTTGCATTCGGCCTAATCATTAATTTAGGGATTCTTAAAATATGTTTTACTAGATTTAATAATTGCGTAAGTAATTGAACAATTTCTCAGAAAAACATTGAGCCCCATTTTATACAGCGTTTTTCATATGTAGAGTTCTAAATTCAAATAAAATTATTTATATTCAAAAATAATTCTTTTATTTCATAAAAATATACTCATCGTTGGATATGTTTATCCTCTATATTTTATTCTTTCCTAATCGAATACATGTTTATATTTTCTAAAACACTATTTCTAGTAATGTTATGATTTTAAGATATTCATCAATCGTATACATTTATCGTCTACGTTTTATTTACTCCTAATATTTGACATTTTTTTAATAATTTAGTGTTTCGAATAAAAAGGTTTGTAATTAGATAAATAAATTTTCTGTGATAAAGTTCCCTAAGTTATTTTGTTCTTCATGAAAAATTTCATGAATCTTATAAAAATTGCCTAAGTTATTTAATTTCGATGTTCACCAAATTGAATGCATGGACAAATCATTTATACGATGAATGCAGGACTCATATATTCAATAACAGTTTTATCCGTTTAGTATAGATGTGTGTGGGATTTTTTTGACATGACAAGGTCTGTGATTGTTTATAAGTATGCATACAATTATAAAATTATTAAATTTCAATGTAGAATAATAGAATGAATTAATAATTTAACTTTATTACTACTTCATACAAAGTATGGGTTATAATTTATAATCTAAGTTGAATTAAATACATAATACTTAACTTCCTATCAATTTATTTATATAATATTGATTGTATTAGTATCATAATTTTTAAACACTAGGAGGTTTTGTCTGAAAAAGAAAATATGCGATCTATAATAAAAAATTTCGCATTCTGCCTAATCAACGCAATAAAATCTGATTGATCTGATGAATTTCATGCATTTTATAGGAAAAGAGTTACTTAAGTTATTTTGTTCTTCCATAAAAAAATCTTATATGAAAAAAGTTCAATAAATTATTCAAAAAAGAGGTATTCGCGTCAACCTTTTGTGTGTGTTTTCTTAGAAATATTAACCACGTCGAATAACTAATGTCAGGGGTGGATTTCTTACGATTTACGAATTTTGGTCTAAATTTGTGAAGAAAAATTCAATTCTCACGACCCTCAATCATTAGTTGATACGGTCCTGCCCTAACACCTGCCCCCACAATAGGACCACCTGGTCTAACAATAGATCTGGTATAACAAAAGATCTGCCCAAACAATAGGAACACCTGTCATGTATAACAATAGACCGGCCATGATTTATGACCTTGAGCTGTCATGTATAACAATAGAATTCCTGGAACTGTCATCTTCAATCAATTTTAATGGCTTCAAGTGCCGCTCTTCTACTAATATGTTTTTTATGACAATTAATTCAGTAAATAACTTATAATCTCGGAAATGTTGAATTTCGCAATCGAAGAATATTTAAATATGCGAATTATTTATGAAAATCGTGATATAAAAATTTCTTCAACATTTAAAACATTTAAGGCATTAAAACCTACTTTCCAAGGAGATTGAAATTCTGTGAATTAATATTTATTTGATCTCAAGTGGACAAGACTATTCTAGATAATATGATTTGATACGATGAAGCAAAATTCACAAAAAATGGAACCGACGAAATTTCTATTATTGGAGTGACATATATATATATATATATATATATATATATATATATATATATATATATATATATATATATATATATATATATACATTTCCTTCCATGAAAGCTAGCATGTAATTGTGAGTTGTATCCTAAATAATGACAGAGTTATGATGTTGGCATTGCACCAAAATAACCATTGACGTAATGTGAATGTGTACAATTTTAACTAATTATAACTAAATCCATGTATGCCATACGCTAAATGAATAAATAAACCATTGAATGGTGAGAATGAAACCGTTATTCAAAATCACCTTCATGAATGAAATGAATTTATATCTGTATATGTGCCATTTCGGAATCTGGCTCAATTTTTTGGACAAACTGCCTATTGGATGATTATGAACAGGTATATTACAAGAACACCCGCATTATATCCATATTATTATAGTAAACAATCGTCTGCACGATCAAAATCTGGCTAAATGCTGTCAAAATGGTGGGTACTTTTGTTCAAACTTTGGGTCAGGAAGTGGCGGAGAGGTGCACGAGGGGTTGTTCTTGAACTACCAGCTAAAAATGTGAAAATAAGATAAAGACAACTTATTATTCAAATTTAGTTTTCTACGGCTCTTCTGGAGCACTAAAATATTTTTTTTTCGAATTATCTCTGTACCGCAAATCTCTTTGAAAATTTTGATTTGGTGGATTGAGTTAATTTTATAGAAGCGCCTTGTATCTGTATTTTTTTCCGTCGCCATTTTTATTTCAGTTTTCTTATTCATTCTTAGTTTTTGAGGGTTTGTGCACAGTCTATCTTAATTGAGTAATATGGATAAAAAACTTGGATATCAATAAGGTTAATAGCCCTTGAAGCAGTTAATACTGTTCCCCAACTGTTGCCAACAATTTAATATTCGGAGTTCTTTTTCTTCGATGTTTTCAATGTTTTCCTCACCTCTATAGCTCCTTCAATTACGTTAATTCAAAAGGTTGAAAATTTTTACGTGGAGTTTGTTCCTTTTATTAGTTCAACTATTGTTCTTAAGTGCCCCTATTTTAATATAGATTTTTCATGATATTCGTTGATTTTTAAACTGTCCTTACCTCCACAGTCCTCTGAGTTGATTTAGGGGGTTAAGAAATAATATGTACAAAAAACAAATATGAGGGAAATATATGACGTTAGTGGAGAAGCTCTACGGCTCACGTTTTCTTCAATTTGGAGTACAATGAAAACTAGTTTACAGGACTGCATTAACTAAAATAATTGAATACTTCATTATTCGTGTCAGAAGATCTTTTAGAGGACTTGATTAGAAGTGAATGAAATGCGCATTATTCGAAGGTCCAAATCCGAATTTTCTCATTTTGAGCATATACATACAAATAAATTGTTGTTGGTAATTAGTTGCTCTTAATAGTCCTTGCATATTTTGCACGAAAACATCACACTTTCTGAAGTCTGAATCAATTTTCTTTAGAGTTTCTGTTTTTGTGGATAGCGAGCCTTGAGTGCAACACCATTCACAATGTAACTCAATCACATTGTTCATAAATGGTAAAAAAGTTTAGATAATCTTTGTTTGTGTATGAACCTATTTTTTATATATTATTATCATGGATTATAATGGTTTTTTTAGGAACATAATTGAGATGTTCCGATTAAGATTCAGGCCACTACTTACAAGCATAATAGCTTTGAGGAAATTTGTAGTTGCTGATTACCTCTTCAAGAATTTCTTTTGGACGCCTTGTATGTTATATCAACACATTTAATGCAAATATGAGTAATATAAAGCTTTTTCAAATTATATCTGAAAACTGGGGCGAAACAGTCGTTCCTTCCTGGTGTCTAAATACTCTACCTTATTTTCAAATTTCAATTTAATATTGTTTTTTCGCAATCGAAGGCATCTTCATAGGATATTTGAATATATGAATATATATATATATATATATATATATATATATATATATATATATATATATATATATATATATATATATATATATATATAATAATTTAGTCATAATAATTTCCAGTGCAGTAAACTGTTGATGTCATTAATTTAAACCAACATTCTTAGTTCTACTTCTTAAACCTTGCTGACACAACAATAGAATATATCCAAAAAAGTTCTTGAAGAACTTAACCTTGGATGAGCATATGTGTGTATACAATTACAAATCTTATATATCAATTTGGAAAAATTTAGATGAACAAAATCAATTCTATAACAGTAATAACAGAAAAACAAACTCTGAATAATTCAAAAAGAAAAGAAAAACCAATCAACGAACCAATATCAAAAATAATCAATCAAAAAGCATGTGAATGAACCTCCGACTTTACTGAAATAACCATTGGAAATCTGAGGAGTTTTCGGATAATCAGGCATGACATAGTTAATCTTCGGTACTGTATAAATGATAGATTTCTTCACATTAGCCTTACTTAATTTCATGGTTTTTACAACTCGGTGACTTTGTTGTCTTGTATAATAATTATTTGATAATAAATCCAATATGTGCGAATTCCTCGAGATATAAAAAACCATACATTTAACATATAGCTGCCTCTGGTCAATAATTTTGTGCTCTGTATAGAAATTTTCGGTTTGATATCTGATAGGTTTTTGGACAAGGATTTTCAAAGTGCATTTTTGCAACCTTTCAATAGCTGTATAAAATTTATTGTCAGTGCTCCGCAAGATAAGATGCCGTATTGCAGAATGGAATATATATATATATATATATATATATATATATATATATATATATATATATATATATTTATATATATATATATATATGTTTATATATATATATATGTATATATATATATATATATATATATATATATATATATATATATATATATATATATATATATATATATATATATGAAAAACTTGGTTCTCGAAATGAACCGCGTGGAAGATTTGAAAAATCTCAACGTTTCGGCTCCTTTTGCGAAGCCATCTTCAGGAGAATCAGAAGGGGAATAATTCAGATACGTGGCCTCATTCTGCCTACTCTACGAATCGAATTAGGAGGAATCGGAAACAATACGATCGCGTGATCTCAACCTGCCTACTCCACCAACTGTACTGCTTCCTGTCAACTCTGAAGTCTCAACCTGCCTACTCTTCAGAGTCAACTGACGGGGCGATCGTCGCGTAGCCGTATTTATAGGGGAGGAGGGCGGGTGTTCCATTGACGTAGATACTACGTCAATGGGGCACTAACGCTCATCAGTGCGGGATGCATTCTGATTGAGTGTGACATGGCGACCACTGAGAAGTGGTTTTCATGCTGATATGAGTCTGTGACTGTCATCTCTGGTGTTCAAACAATTTGGACGTTTTTCTATTTCTACAGCTTCACGAAAAATTCCCCCCTCCTTCCCCCGTCATAGCCAATATTTTCATGGAACATTTCGAAACCCAAGCTCTCTCGTCATTCGACCTTAAACCAACATGCTGGCTACGTTATGTAGACGATGTCTTTGCGATCTGGCCCCTTGGCGGAGACTCGTTGCTCCACTTCTTGAATCATTTGAATGGCATACATCCAAGTATCCAATTCACAATGAAAGTGGAAAACGATGGGTCTCTGCCATTCCTCGATGTCATGGTCCAAAAACTTCCATCCCAAGGCTCCTATTCAGTTTATCGGAAACCCACCCATACAAACCGTTATCTGAACGTCCAGTCTCACCACCATCCTTCTCAACTTAACTCTGTAGTTAATACCCTAATCTACCGCTCCATTCGACTATCTGACGACGAACAACGTGAATCAGAACTCAATACTCTAAAACATATATTGTTACAGAACGGTTACAACACATATCAAATCAACAAGAACAAACGCAAACACACAAACATCACCCCACCTCTACCACCTTCCAATCCCACTGACCAATAATCTACACCTAAATTATTCCTTCCTTACATCAAAGGAGTAACAGATAATATCGCAACATCTCTCAAATACACAAACAACAAAACAATATTCACCACCCAAGAAAAACTCTCCCATCTGGTCAGATCCGTCAAGAACAAAATTCCTAACGAAAATCACGGTGTTTATGAGATTCCCTGTTCCAATTCTCCTCGTTCTTATATAGGACAAACGAACCGACGAATTCAGGTCCGTGCCAAAGAACATTCACTTTCAGTAAGACACTCAGATATCACCAACGCCCTTTCCCAACATCACACCCAAACAGGCCACATTATCGATTTCCCCAATACAAGAACTATTGTTCCCGTCCGATCTTTCAAATCCCGAATTTTTCGTGAAGCTGTAGAAATAGAAAAACTTCCAAATTGTTTGAACACCAGAGATGACAGTCACAGACTCCCATCAGCATGGAAACCACTTCTCAGTGGTCGCCATGTCACACCCAATCATAATGCATCCCGCACTGATGAGCGTGAGTGCCCCATTGACATAGCAACTATATCAATGGAGCACCAGCCCCCCTCCCCTATAAATACGGCCACGCGACGATCGGCCCGTCGGTTGACTCTGAAGAGTAGACAGAGTTCAGAGTTGACAGGAAGCAGTACGGTTGGTGGAGTAGGCAGGTTGAGACCACGCAATCGTATTGTTGTAAATATCATTTCATTATCTCCGAAAACAAAAAAGTTATAGGGACAAGCCACCTTCCGTGGACACCCGGTATATATATATATATATATATATATATATATATATATATATATATATTTATATATATATGTGTGTATATATATATATATATATATATATATATATATATATATATATATATATATATATATATATATAATATATAGATATAAATATAGATATATACATATATATATACATATATATATATATATATATATATATATATATATATATATATATATATATATATATATATATATATATATATATATATTCCTCTATGGAAGCAGCCGTTGATAGGTGTTTCAGACCCTTTGGTCTTCTTCTTCAGCAAGGTATTTCATTTGTTGTTAAAACAGGAAGATCAAACAATCCAAAACGGCGGCTTACAGTTGCGGGTTAGACAGAAAATTTATCTTTTTTGTATTTGTGATTTCTACGAACTAAACCTCTTCCATTATTTATTTGCATAAAATCCGTTTTTCATCACAAAGTACAATGGATCATTTAGGTATTTGCGGATATAGAAACAGTAACAATCAGTAACTAACACACACATATCATCAAGAGCTTTATAACGTGAAACTGAACTGAGTGTGTTGTCGATTTGAAATTGGTATACTTGTAGTAGGCGATTGAAAATATCAGGAGGCATTTAATAAAAATTCGCTAGGAGGGTTTCTACAATTGTCTGAAAATATTGCAGTAAATATTACTTAATTTCTTCGCGTCGAGATTGTGATTAATAGAATTTTTATGTTTACGCTTCAGGAAATATCCTTTGTAGTTGTATGCCGGTATATGAATGTAATAGTATAAGAATTTTGAATAGCACAGATAAAGGTAGGTAATCTACTGTAATATTTTCAACAAATTGTAAGAATCATCCCTGTGAAAGTTTATGAAGTGCTTTTAGGTGTTTTCCACCACCCACTGCATGCATCCAAATCGAAAACAATATTTTCAGTTCAGTTTCAAGTTATTAAGTAAGTTTATGATCATTTGTGTGTTAGAATCCCTACCTAAATTATCAATTGCATTTTGTTTTATCATTATTCTTTCTAGTCAGAATTGTATTTTCTGTAGTTTTCTGCGGATGGGGTATTAAACAATGGTGATATATTGAGATATTAGGAGCAAGGGATTCTATTTAGTCTACTGACCGCTAAACCTATATATAGCACCTTAGCGAAAGTTTCTTTAAAGATAGCGTTAACTTCGGTTACTAACGTAGAGGTGGCGCTGTCTATCAAAAATTCAAGATTCGCTCGCTTTACACTAAGCTTCATCAATTACTCTCTTGAGAAGATAATCCCTCTCGATCACTTGTTGTTATATTGAAGAATATTGCTCCGTTGTTTAAATTGAAAGATGTTATGTGAAAACTGTTATTCAAATAAGCAAAATATTAGTAAGTGCTTCATCAATATTCGGTCTAACTTATATAAACATATTTTGAAAGCAATGGATGACGTGAAGAGCAAATCGTAATGAACAGAGGGATTCTGGAGAATCATGCAATACTGAGATGAGCTTCTAATAAGAGATACTACTCTCGTTCATATAAAATCCTCATTAATAATTATAGTGTCTAAAGAGGTAGTAAACAAAAAGGTTTTCACAAAGTTAATATTATATTAAAAAATATATATTTCGATTACTCAAGAGAAACTTAACTCAATGAAATATTATCATTATACAAAAATACGAGGAGAAAGTAGATATATAAATATGCATATAATTTTTTTTTATAGTAATGAACATGAAATCTCAAGCTCACTTTATTCTAGTGCAGTCATACATCCAAACAAGGATGCATCAGGTAGAAAAACTGTAGATCAGTTAGATAGATCTAAATATATAAATGAGTAATAATGTCAAAAAGTTAATATGAACTATATATTGAGGATAAGGTGTATCAATTTCAATATATTACTCTGCACTCGATTTGCATAAGAACTTTACTAAAGCTTCGGATCTCTATAAAAACAAGCAACGGTTTTTCTGATTTAAAACAGTTTCTCTACGTTTGCTGATGAATGAGAATGATACCCGTTTATTGCTAAAGATCACATAAAACAAATACAATTCAAAAATCAGAAATTTAGTTTCAAACAAGTAACACAATATAAATTCAACAACGTGACACATATGAATGTTTCCGAATATTATAAAACCACTGTAGTTACTGATTTAGAGTATTTCTTTAGTAAACAAAAAGCTGAAAGGTTCGGAAAAGTAAAAGCTGTTACTAATTTATGTATAACGATATAAGAAGAGTAAAATATTATTTTGTGGTGCCAAATGCATCTGTTTTGATTTAAGTATTAAATTATTTTTCAAAGTTACCAGAATCACTTGAAATTTTACTAAACAAGGATATTGCTTTCAATTGGTTGATCAAATAATCACAAACGTTCCAAATTTCAGCAAGGATTTCATACGGTGAAATATACAAAAACTTCGAGTAAAACTGTAATCAATCATTCAGTATTTCCATGAACGCAATAAAATGAAGTAGAAGAAATAAAAATTTTTTTCATACTATATTTTTATAATCGAACAAAACTAAATAACTATTCAAAATACGTGACACAAAGTTCCCATATTTGTTATGGATCATAAAGCATCTTGAGTAATTTTTTTTGAAAATTGATTATATACAAGGTAATTATAACTACATACGTCATACACACTAAAAGGTTATAAAAGAGCTGAAAAATATATTTATATTAAAAAATATTGTATAAAATAGAAATGAATCTTCGAAGAAATTATAAGAAATGTTAGAAGACTAGAGCAGTTAGTAGCATTAACTTTGTTCAACAACACACAGATTTATATTTACATTATAAGAAGATTCGAGAATATTTACAAATATACGCTATAAATATACATGGTACTTGAAACACATCAGTTATCTAACTGAAATTTCGTACAAACTTTCGATTCCCAGAAAATATATTTTTGAATTAAAGAGTGTTTTTATATAAGAAAACATAGGAAGAATTCTATTGATAAATGAATATAATCGATCAATTGAATTCAGCCTACCGTAGAAAAATCGATGAAAGTTTATGAATTAAACCTTTATCTACAAAGACACTCAATGAAAAGAATAAATCAATTGTGTGTACTTCCTTAACATTATCTTAATCCACGTAATAAACTTCAACTCTCTAACTCACTCAGTCGAAGCTACGAAGGTGCGCAAAACTTCAAAAAACAGGTAAAAACATGTAATATCTAAATAACAATGGCGGTGTTGAAGAAAACTAGTTGAAAACACTACTTTACACTTAAACAACACTACCTCAATCCACGTAAGAAATTTTAAATATTTAACTCAATCTGGATGAGCTGTGGATGAGCGCAAATCCTCAAACAACATGAAAAAATCGACAATTAGAGAAAAATTAAATTATTCTACGTACAAATTTTAAACCCCCCAATTGAATAACAAGTGGGTTTGGCAGTAGAAAGACCCTCCAAAAACCAGATTTTTCAGTTGAAAAATGCCCTAGGAGGCATTTCAAGATCTGCTGTAGATAATTATTGTCTACATCTCTCACTTGCTTAATAATATTCCGCTCATGCACCTCCCCGTCACTCCCTTGCCCAAAGTTTGGAAATGCCAAAATTTTGATACCACATCCTAACTCCTTAGAAATGGGGAGCCGCTGGAGATGCCAATATGAACCACTATATATATATATATATATATATATATATATATATATATATATATATATATATATATATATATATATATATATATATATATATATATATATATATATATATATATATATATATATATATATATATATATATATATATATATATATATATATATATATATATATATATATATATATATATATATATATATATATATATATATATATATATATATATATATATATATATATATATATATATATATATATATATATATATATATATATATATATATATAAATATATATTTGGATTGATTCGGCCGATACATGGAGTAAAATAATAAACATATTAAACAACAAACAGCAAACAGTTTGCCGTTAGCATCTGAAGTAGGTGAAGTTCCACCGAAACGTGCGTCATGCGTTATTTCTTTTAATGAATGTGTAAATTGTCATTATTAATCATTGTTTTAATACTGGCGGTATAAATATTCTTCTTTATGTGCCTTTATTTTTATATGTAGAATACTTGATTTCTCTTAATATTTGTGGATTTACGTACCTCATCCTTTTACTGATTGATTTGCAGAGTTAAAATTTAAAACATGGATTCAATTCATTATAATTAGTGTTGAAATTGATTTTTTTCACTGCCGTAATTTTGTTGTTGCAGCCACATAATGAGGTGGAAATATGGAGGTACACAGAACGAAAAACGTACGTAAATATAACGAATAAAACCATTGTGATAATGTATTCGGACATCAATTTTCAACCGATGCTCGAGTTCATTGAATCAATGTATTATTATTGATTGCTTGATGTTCAAGTGATTATATCAATCCCCGAGAGGCATTAATTTCATCACCTGGATTTCAGAACAAAGTACATTCTACTAATGACCATTGTGTATCAGTCAATCAACATCCAGCATGATATTAATGTTTTCTGTACATCAACCGATCAACTGCAGTCATTGAATTAAGGAACTCAGGACATTGACTCAATCACCGATACATTAATTCTAAGCCATGCGCACAATGACTTTCGAACATCGTTCAATGTTCGAAGACGTTGATATAATGTAAAAACACATCGATCTGAGCCTACAGGTTGCACCTTTTGTTTTTATAAGTAAAATAGACTAGACTATATATATATATATATATATATATATATATATATATATATATATATATATATATATATATATATATATATATATATATGTATATATATATATATAAGTATATATATATATATATATATATATATATATATATATAATATATATATATATATATATATATATATATATATATATATAAATATATATATATATATATATATATATATATATATAGTGACACGTATATAATTGCAAATAGGGAAAAAATGTCTACTTATATATTATTGCTAATGATGCTCCAAGCAATTATGATGGCACTGTCGAACGAATTCGTTCCAAAGATAACTACAAACAGACACAAAAGATTCATTGAATTGGAATAATACAATTTATTCTTCAAATATTGACATAAGATATGTGTTTTACTGTATACAATTCCTGGATTGAGGTTTAAAAAAAAGTAATCAATAAACGACCAAAACATAATACTTTCTGGAGAAAAACTTAAATTGGAAACATAAATAATATTTGAACAACTATTAACAGCTCTTATGACATTGAAAAACTTATATCTAATTCCATCGAAGTATGTATACTCTCCTTGAATTTTTGTTATATCTTCACCAATTGCGAACACAAAAGATTGAATTGAGATACAAAAAGTCTATCCATTCTTCAATTTTTTGTGGTGTTTTTGCAAGATATAAAAATGAGTGCTGTAAGTGAAAATTTTTTGTTATGCATTTTTGCAGTAATATCTTTCTTTACAACTTTGTTAGTGGCTGCCTCATCTCGTCCATCTGGAAATAAAAATATATTATGGTCGAAAATGAAAAAGGTGAATTCCAGATTTTAGAAAACTGATTTTCTTTTTCATTGGGACTCTACTTTTTAATGAAATAAGTATGTTATGAACTTTAAATATGATGTTCAGGAAATATGTATCAAATTATTCTGAAGCTGTCATTTGATTTCATAACAAATGAAAAAAGTGTTCTCTTTCAACCCTGACTCTTTTTGAACTACTAACATTAGCATCACGGGGTGAACACCATTTACTGAAATATACAATCTACACAAGCAGATACTTACTTTCCTCGATATTTTCGATTTCCAATGGGCCTAGTAAAAACTCAATCGCCTTGTCTTTGACATTGCTATTGAATAGAAATGCAATGATTTTGGCACTTCTTTTTCACAGTTTTTGAGAAAAAAATTATCATTTTCGTTCTTCATGGTTGAGTCCATATCAATCTAGAAGTAAAGTTATAATAGTTAGTTGCAACTATAGCTATATTATATTGAATGTTATAGGTAATACATGGAATTATACAAGATTAAATTGAAATCATGAAAAATATACTAGTTGACCATGGACAATTTAATATATTACATAAAGAGAACAAGGAAAATTCTTCAATAATTTTTAAAAAACCATACCTACGCCACAGTTGCAAAGTAGACATCTTATGTCAGAAAGTTTGTATTCTAGCGACGGGTTTCTGCATTTTCGATCTCTGCGGTGAATTGTTGGTTTCCAATATCTTTGGTGGAGGGCGCTCTGGGTTGTTATACAGATAGTTGTCCGACCATGATTTATATTGGGGAAAGGTAAATACTGAATATATATGAAGGTGCTTGGAATATTTCGATTTCTACTTGAGATCCAGATCACACTTACAAGTATGGTCACAACCTGCAATAAATGATTATTTTTCAAGATGATGTTGGAATAGTGTAGACCGTCAAATTTTAGTAAATAGTAGATTTTTTGTAAATACAATTTTCTTTTCGATAATTTACTGAATATACAAGGGTATTTAGCAAAAAAATGTATGAGCAATTTCCATTATTGAGCATATCTATTTCTTATAACAAAGTTCATAGTAGTTCGGGAAATAATATAAAAATTGTTCAAAATGCAATATATTTATATATTTTCACTATAAGTGCTCGAAACACGCCATGTTTTCATTCTTTCGTCTCTTTCAACACTGTTCAGTGTAACTACTTATTTTTTTGAGATTGTATTCTGGCAAAAAATATTTTCGTAACTTTTATTCAAATGTTATAAAAAACTAACAAGATTCAAAAAAAACAGTTACTGTACTTACCACCTTCTAAAGAGACTGCTTCCACAAAAATTTACTTATACACAAACAACACTTCACCGTTTGGCTGTTATATAGTGTTAGATAGATACTCGTATAGCGAATTAGGCGGAAATTTGACATATTTACGTTGAGACGGTGGGGGTGCAGCCAGAAATTCATCAATCCATGATTCTTTAAGCATTGTCCCAATGCTCTCGGACATTGACCGAATGACCGAAATACATTAGGTGATAAACGCAGTGCATTGCTATGATGAACTATACATAGGTTAATGTTTTCAATCATTAATTTTATGCCTATTTAACATAGCTTTATTAAAAGAGGGATTATGACAATGTGTCGTGATGATTAAAGGTACATAGTATTGATCACTATGTACTCATTATCTTGATGTATTTTTCACATTGCCCTGATGTAAATAACATTATAAAGTTGACTTTTTTCATTAGATCCATGATTCAATTACATTATCATAATGACATAGATTTCATTATAACAACAAAATCGTTGATTGATCAATCACAGAAATTCATTATTATCAATAAATTTTAGACATTGTCCTAATGAAAAATACGTTATGATAATGAATATGCGGTCAATCATTGACAGTGATTGATATCAGGCTCATTATTATTTTCTGTGTATGCTGCTCATGATTGACTCTTCTTTTTCATGGATTTGTTGAACTCGCACAATATTTTAGCTTGATTAGTATGCTGCGAATAAATTCAAAAAAACATATAATTTTCCTATATCAATAGTTTCAGATATAACAATTTTTTGATCTCCTATCATGTAGAATGTAGATCTTTAACTAATATTAGAGAAATATGGTACGTTAGGTTGAAGTTAATGTCGAATCCTTTCTCAGCCGCCACATATTAACGTGAATATTTCATGTTATTTCGTTGATTTTTCAATTTTGCTCATCTCAATAGTGCCACTTAATTTATTTAGTGAATTAAGAAGTCTTGCGTGAACATGAACAAAAAGAGGTAAACATTTGAACTGGGAGCTGCTCAGGGATTCGTTGAAATTATGGATTGTTGTTTTCTTCATCAGAGTAAGGAAAGCAGTATCTTTCGAACAGGACATTTCATTGAATTATACGATAATTTTTCAAATATTTTCAAACTTTGTTCGTTGTGTATAAGAGAACGTGTACCAATATTATTGAATGTGCATAAATATCTAGGTATTTAGAATAGATGTAATTTGATTAATCGTAATATTCTAAACAAGAAGGAATTGAATTATTAGTTAGTGAAAGTAAGTGGGAACTAAAAATAAAATCAATTCAGAAATAAGAAAGTTATCTATTGATAATATTATTTGAAAACTTCACTAAAATAGTTATTTTCGATTTCCTAGTTTTATTCTTCAGTAAACATACGAGTACACGTCTTTCTATCCAACGCCATAAATTCAGTGTTTTATTGAAATGATCATATCTTGCACGACCTCTAAAACTACTAGAAGTTTCAATTCCTTTTCATGAATAATTTGTGAACTCCACTAATAAAGGAGCAAAGAAGAACTTTATTTCCACTAACGGCAACGCATAAAAAATATAAGGGGGCACGACTCTGAGTGCGATGGAGAGGGTAGTATATTCTACTATCTGACACAGCTATTGCATTATTTTTATTTGGTCATCCGAACTCCTTGGCTCTATAAAACGACATGAGTTATTTATTATCCAGAACATACGACTTGATGTTAAACCCTAAAGGCGACTTACATCTATGAAATTTATACCAGGCAAAGTTTATTTACGACGAGTGTTTCCCAGCAATCGGAAAATCCACGAAATTATATCACCTTTCTTCTTACTGTAGGTATGTTTGCGTAATCTTTCATTATCTCGCCATGGTGTCAGAATACTGAGGGGTATTCACTTTGATATATATATATATATATATATATATATATATATATATATATATATATATATATATATATATATATATATATATATATATATATATATATATATATATATATACAGTGGCGGATTTAGATATTTTCCGCTAGTAGGCTATTCAAATTTTGACGCCCATACCGACCTCTATAATACGATACCCTAGTTCACAATAATATTAATTACAATTTTTTTGTCAATCAAAATGTAACTTTATGATTTGTGCACTATCGTTCTAACTAGACTACCTTTTTTCTATAATTATTAAGATTGTGAACTAGGGGATCGATGTGTATGTTCCTAGATAATTTTCACAACTCACCGATTTAGATGAGATTGCACAAGAATATTTTCTATGGGCATATTTCTGAGATAATAGAAACTCAATCACTAGTACTACTGATAAGGCGGGATAAGGTATACATACTTTAATACTACATACCAGAATAATATACATTCAATAAACGTAATTAAATAATTTTTATTACGTTCACTTACAGTTTAAAAGCAATATATTCAATTATCTGCTAGCAATCTAGTTGAAGATTAGTCAAGTGATGAAAATTTTACAATACCTTTTTGCGCGATTTTTCATTCGCAAATTTGCAATTATATCGTCGTATGAAATCTCTTTCATTAGTTTTGACTATAAGCAAAAGCGCTAAGGCGTTTAGCTTTTCTTGGCTTCAAAACGTCGAGATCTGGAGGAACCTTGATTTTCGGAAATCGGGATGAAAACAATAACTTTCCAATTTCCGAAAATTTTTAATTTTTTCAGCGGTTAGGTTAAAAATTTTGGCCTCAATTTTGTCGCTCCTAGAATCTGCCGCTCCAGAGACTACTCAGCCTGCTGGTAAATCCGCCACTGTATACATATATAATACAATACAATCAATATATATATATATATATATATATATATATATATATATATATATATATATATATATATATATATGTTAACGGTATTCCCATACATCCCCTAAGCACCCCATTATTTATTATGTCAGGGCGGACGAGTGGTAGGAAGCGGACGTGTGCGTTACCAATTCAGCAGTAGGGAACTACTGCGCACAAAAGAACAGACATCGAGTATGCTTTAACGTATGAACAAGTCGTTAACGTATGGAGCAATAAACGGAATTGGTCTGAATAGTTATTCATATTTGTGTGTATCAATCCCTGTTTTAATATCAGAAGTGGGATTATCCTGTGTTCTACCCTGTTGCCATGAAAGATCATGAATGAACATTAATATTATAAAGTATATATATATATATATATATATATATATATATATATATATATATATATATATATATATATATATATATATATATATATATATATATATATATATATATATATATATGTATATATATGTATGTTCAGAAAGATTTCCGCGGTCGTTAGTATTTGAAAAAGTTGGTTCACGGAATGAACCGCGTAAAAGATTTGAACGTCGAGATTTTTCAAATATTTAACGCGGTTCTTTCCTTGAACCAAGTTTTTCAAATATGTATATATATTTATATATATAGATATATATGTATATATAAATATATATATATATATATATATATATTTTTTTTTATGTATATATATATATATATATATATATATATATATATATATATATATATATGTTTATATATATATATATATATATATATATATTTTTTTTTATGTATATATATATATATATATATATATATACATATGCTAATATATACAGTGTGTCGCATTAAAGATGAAGACACAAACCCACATATTATAGGTATCTAATGAAATACAGATTTCAATTTTCTCACAGTCATAAACAGTGATGGTCATAATTTTAATATACTCAACTGAATTCTGAAGCTACTTCGAATCGACAAATAGGGCCGATTCTCAATATTTTGTTTCGCGTTAGAGATATTGAGAAAAGTCATGAAACACCAATTTTCATGAAAAAAATCGAGTTTTTCAATATTTTGGTTATAATTAAAAATTATTAAGTTCAGAATAGAAAAGAATGGAATAAGTTAGTTAATTTAATAAATTATTCATACAAATATTGTATTTATATGTGCAAAATAAAAATGAAACAAGTCACAGAAAAAAACAAATACAGAAAGCTTATTTATAACAGTAAACCCTGAACTCCTCGACACCGAGTAAGGATCACATTGCATATTTAACTTGTAAATGCTTCTCCTAATGGTTCCATGATTAGAAATAAAACCTGTAGATGTTTCTGTAACACATTAAACACTTTGAGTGTCATTCACTTTGTGCCTGTTCCACGTTGAGTGATAGAATGAATAGGAAAAAAGTAAGGAACACTTTGCCTTGTGTCATTGATATTTTAAAATGCTGCAAAACATTCTTGATTTTTATGGAAAAAAGTAAGTATTTTATATACATACAGCCATTCATAAAAAGTGAATAAATTATTCTTCGTGAATAGACTACGACAAGATTGTCTATAGTCGAGACGCAGCATAGATCTAACTGTCCATTTTTGGCAAATGAAGAGTCTATCAGAGTGGATGGAGCTTCCCTAGAAAATTATACCATAAGAGGGAATAGATTGCTAATAAGCAAAATATAGATATTTTATCACATGCAAGTGAACTAGATCTCTCAACATGAAAAGGGTAAAGGAGACAGAATGCAGCTTCTCTCTAAGCTGATCAATATGAATGTCCCATATCAAATTCTTATCCATGGCAATGCCGAGTAAATTCACGGAATTCTTCACCGGTATCTGGTTCTCGACATCACCTACAAACTTCGGGAAGACAACCTTTTATCTGTATGAGCAGAAAAATACAGTCTCAGTTTATTGTAGATTGATTTTTAGTTTGTTATTATAGCACCAATTTTCCTTTTTAAAGTTATAACTGACACTGCAAAAATGAAACCCCCTTATTAATCACTTGGTTCTCAGATAATTATGAAACACCTCCTCTCAACAACTCTAGTCTCTGTTTACGATTTGTGAAGTGGAAATTAAATCCAGCTATCTATCTCTAATCCCACACGCTTTAAGAAAAATTGGAGCAATTTGTGATCAAAAGCTTTCGTCGAAAAATAGTCGAAAAAAAAGTCGAAAAATAGTCCTAATGATACCTTTCTCAACGGTGATGAGTATGGAAGAAGTCAGTTTAAATACTGCCGTTTCTTTACCCCTATTCCGCACAATAATCTTGAAGAATCTTCTGAAGAAACTAAGAAGCCTGTCTACAAGAATCCTCTCAAAAACCACTGAAAACAACGTTAGATAACTTATAGACTAGTAATTCTTCAAGACCTCTATATAACCTTTCTCATACGGTGACTCAACCACTGCCACCTTGAGCAAGTCCGGGAAAAACACCCTCAGTAAATGAACGATAAATAAGATGCGCAAGAGGGTCAGCAATTAAACCAATTGATTTCCTAATGACAAACATGGTCATTTCATCGTAACCACATGAGTTCTTATATTTGAGAGAATCTACAGCATATATTACTTCATCCCTAGAAACCTGGAAAACGAAAAACAACTCTTTTATCCTAGTAACTTCCCCATTGTTGGACATATGAGGAAGAGTCCAGTCCGCAGCAGCCACAATGTTGACAAAGAAATCATTAAAGTTGCTCGAAAAAATTATTGAGTTCACCCGATTTCATAGAATTATTGCTTGATTTCGAGATATATCTGGTCCTCTGGACCTGCCAAGCTGCCTTTGATTTATTAGGAGATGCCAAAATATATTTTTTCAGATGATTTTTCCTCTCACTAGATATAACTTCGTCATAGCGTTTCTTGAAAAATTTATAAGTTTCAATGAATTCGGGAGCAACCAATGACATAAAGAAAAGAGAATCAAGAGTATTCTTCAACGACAAGATTTGAGGAGAAGCTCTGAAGGAATCAATTGGATTTTTTATCACAACTCGCAAATTTGGAAAGTATTGTCAAAAATGTTCTCAAAACGTAGAAAGAAAGAGTTCCATAATGATTTATGTCTCCTGACATGGAGAAAATGTCAGATCAATTAATCTTTGACAGTTTAGATACAAAAAGATCTACTGTTTTTTATTGATTCTTCTACTCAGAATGTTGTCAGTCTTAGAAGATTGAGGGAGAAGATCTCAGGTAATAAATTTAAGAGCTGAGTGATCAGAAATGTGATATTCCAGTAATCAAGTAGTTCCCGAGCAGTTTGTCAATGCATTGTCTATACAAGCACCAGATATATGATGTGTGATTTCCATGTTTGTAGTCTGTAACTCGAACTACTCCAAGAGAGACAAGAACGCCCCGATCTGACCTCTGGAAATCAATATTGAAATCTCCAGTGATTATGAAGCTTATATTTTGACGGTACAATATTTCCAAAATAATTCGTAGTCTAGTGAGAAA
Organism: Cynegetis impunctata; assembly: GCA_030704885.1. Lineage (NCBI taxonomy): Eukaryota > Metazoa > Arthropoda > Insecta > Coleoptera > Coccinellidae > Cynegetis > Cynegetis impunctata. The sequence goes on along the minus strand of JARQZK010003057.1, from coordinate 80,121 downwards.
AAGAGACGTATTACTGAGTGGAGGACTATTGGGCCTGTAAATACATACAATAATCAATTTATTACATTCATAAGATAGCTGAACTGCCGGACATTCAATAACGTTAGCAACACTGAACGACATTATGTCAAACCTTTCAACACATATTATGTCAGGTTTGTGGAAGATTACACTACCTCTATGTTTACCGCGTTTCCTACAGAAACTTCATTTAAGGCTGTAGCCGTCCAACACATATTTATTAAGCTCATCTTCTGATCGCCAATGTTCCGTTATCGCGTGAACATGCAGATTATGTTCATTATCAAGAATCAAAAGTTTATTTAGGATTGCACATTTTGTTGAACCAAACTGTCGAGTATCCGCTACTCTACTATTGGTAATCAACCGGTTTGAAGTATTTTCGTGGAATTTAACACTTTGACGAAATATGTTAAGGCTATTGATTTTTCCAGAGGAAGAGAAAAATGCTCACAATTTTTGACTCTGCCGTTTCTTTGAAAATTGAAGTTACACCTTCGATATGTAACACCTGCTGGCCAGAAATCTTCCGCGTACACTTTTTCTTTCAGGGAAAAATCTATGCCAATCATGAAACACTTGCAGACTTTTCTTTCAAACTCAATTTGAACTTCGTTGACTATAACATTTTAAGGCTAAGTAATTTTGATAATATCAATAATGAACTGTTTCACTGTACTCTCATTGACACTATCTTTAACACGAGAGAAAAAAGCCATGCTTGTTTTTAGATTCTCTACCTACGAAAACAATGCCATTTGTTTTTGTGTTATCACTGGACGTTCTCGTTTGCGTAGCTTACCGTTATGAATTATTTTTCACTCTTTGAGGACAGAGTATCGATGAAATTTCCTTCGGGTTCAATTTTTTTCCTATCAGTTGGTTTATTTTTTAATTTCATAACAAGTGTGCTATGGAAAGTAAGAACTTGACAGCTTGACAATTTTGTGACATTTTGAAATCAGAAGCCACTTGGTTGAGTAAGGAGTGATGTTTGTCTTGTATTGCCAACAAATCGTTAAGTGGATAGGTACTCTTCTGCGCATCCTGCCTCTAAATCCAATAATGCAAAGAATTTCAATTCGTTCTCGTTCAGTGAATTTCACCATTCCTTTATAAAATAACAAAGTAACTATTCAATTTACAGTTCAAACTTCAAACACACTGCTTTTGTCACACAACAGATGAGAAATAGATAAGAACTGAAAAACCAAAAGTTACGATTTCAAGTTTTTACTAACAGTAATAGAAAACATTCTTGGTCGCTAAGGCAACTGTCAGATAACCATAATTCAATATAACTAAGGTTAACTAATTTCCGTTTAATCACTACAAACTGAGTCATTAGACCCTCATATAGTGAAATATATATATATATATATATATATATATATATATATATATATATATATATATATATATATATATATATATATATATATATATATATATATATATATAATCTCTTGGTAATTATTAGCATTAACAGGCTGGTTGAATCTTAAAAAACTCGATTTTATTAAAGAGTTGACGTTAGTAACTTTTTTTAAAAGATTTGAAATTCTAAATAAATAAAAAATTTCATTAAAAACGGCTACTTCCATATAAACGAACTATACCGATAATTTTGCTCTACCTATTTAATATTTTCCCGCGACTAATTTCTTTGTTATTGTTTATTTACTCGTTCTTAGTTCTCGCGGATAGCATTAATCACCTCCGTGGCAAAGTTTGACCAAATCTCCCATACCGGAGAGTTCAAACAATAAACCACAATGAGGGTGATTGTCTTCCGTATCAGAGGATTTTGTTTGTTGTACTATTTTCATCTTCAAATTTTCAATCCAATGCTTTGCTACGCCGTTCTGAGGAGGACCAAAGAGTCCGAAACACGTGTCAACGGCTGCTTCCATATAAACGTACTATACCGATAATTTTACTCCACATCTTTAATGTTTTCCCATGACTCATTTCTTTGTTGTTAGATAAATAATACCCTATTATTTTTATTTTCAAACATTACGTAGGTAAAGGTTTCTTTGGTTTCCCTTACCATCTAATGATAACATTTTTGAATGTTAATATTAGACTGAATAGCATATAATAAATAACTAGCAAGACAAAGCAGCCTTATTTTTTCAATTTTTTTCAATTTTTTCACATCAATAAATGTCAAAGAAATTTCAATTACGAATATCGAAGTGAAACGTCAACTCTTTAATAAACTCGAGTTTTTTAAGATTCAACCAGCCTGTTATTGCTAATAATTACCAAGAGATTAAAAATAGATCACAGGCAACAACAATTCGAATAAATATATATATATATATATATATATATATATATATATATATATATATATATATATATATATATATGTTCAGAAAGATTTCCGCGGTCGGAAGTATTTGAAAAACGGAATGAACCGCGTAAAAGATTTGAAAAATCTCGACGTTTCGGCTCCTTTTGCGAAGCCATCTTCAGGAGAATTAGAAGGAAAATAAATCAGAATCGTGGTCTCAATCTGCCTACTCCACGAATCGCATTAGGAGGAATCGGAAACAATACGATTGCGTGGTCTCAACCTGCCTACTCCACTAACCGTACTGCTTCCTGTCAAGTCTAAAGTCTCAACCTGCCTACTCTTCAGAGTCAATTCTGAATTATTTCCCTTCTAATTCTCCTGAAGATGGCTTCGCAAAAGGAGCCGAAACGTCGAGATTTTTCAAATCTTTTACGCGGTTCATTCCGTGAACCAAGTGTTTTCATATATATATATATATATATATATATATATATATATATATATATGTATATATATATATATATATATATATATATATATATAAATATATATATATATATATATATATATATATATATATATATAAATACATATATATATATATATATATATATACTGTTGTGGGTGTGTTTGTTTAATCTTTCATCATGTCGCCATGGGAACATTGTGTGGTTTTCACTTATAAATATATATACATATATAGAAAGAAAGAAAGAAATTGCTTCACTGTCATATGAAATAATAAAATTTTGTAGACAAAACACATATAAAGAATTGAAACTTAAATTCAGCAATAATAACTTACTGAGAAAAAAAAAATTTCAATTGTTGAACAAAACATGAATCTATTAAAATAAAAGAACAAAACAGAAAAACATTTATGTGTCAATTATGTATGAATATATGTCAAGAATCAACATATTTGTCAATTAAATCAAATTAAACACATACAAAATGTGATATATTAAGGAAAAACATCGAGATATGTTGCTACCAAATGTGGACCTCAAGAGTCTATAGTACCTACGTTATGAACTTTTGAACTTTTTGTATGTTATTATAGATTTCTACTCCTATGAGGTGATTGTTTAACTTTCCGGCATTGAACTTTAAGAAGATTTTTGTTAAAATAGAGGTGGGCGCTATTAAATAAATATCGGTATCTGAATTTCTTGTGGGATACCTATGGTTTGGTCTCTCCTCGGGTATCTCTGAAAAGTTATGAATGTGTTTGCGAACCAAAAACACGGATTCGAACATAAATAGTGCAGGAAGAGTCAGTATTTTCAATTTTTGTAAGTAGAATTCGCAATGTGTCCTGCTCAGATGAAACATATAAAACATTGTTTTTTTTTGTAATCTGAAAACAGACTCAAAGTGGAAGAGGCTGTATGAACCCCAATAAGGCAAACCATAACGAAGGTGAGAGTCGAATAAAGAAAAGTATGTCGTCGATAACGCAGCAGCAATTCAAAGCTCTTTAGAAACTGTTTTAATGTCGAAACATGCAGAAGATAATTTTTTGTTAATATATCTATATGAGTAGACCATTTGAGCGAGTCATCACTATTGTGAATAAGACCAGGACTTAACAGCCATCAAATAATTACTTATGATTGATTGTAAGGCTTGCTAGCGTCATCAGCAAGCAAAGTTATTGAACCACTTATTTTCAAGTCCATAATATCGGTGATGAAAAGAAGAAAGAGAAGTGGACCTAAAACCGAGCTTTGAGGTATCCCACTGTCTATTGGTAGATTTATTGAATTCTTACCATTTGCTCGTACCATTTGTTGCCTGTTATTTAGGTAAGATTTAAACCATTCTAAAAGAGACCTACGTATGCCATAAAATTGAAGTTTTCGTACTAAAATTGCATGGTTAACAAAATCGAAGCCTTTGATTGTGTTAATCAAAGGCCTTTGCCAAGTTACAAAAAACTGAAGTTGTGCAGAGTTTGTCATTAAATGATGTATATGTTTAATTAAGGACCGAAGACTTTGAATCATTAATGCATTTTTCGGTCAAGATGCCATACTTTTGTATTGTAAGAATATAATATTTGAGAAGAAAGGGTATGAGACGGTATTTCATGAGTCTCTCGACTATCTTCGGTGAGGTAGGCAAGAAGGCAAGTTTTAGGTTTTTCATCACCCTTGTAAAGTGTAATAATTATGAATGTTTTCAGACAATTGAGAAATATACCAACTTCGGAGCATTCGTCAAACAACGAGACTAAAATGTTGATTGCGGTATCAGGTATATTTAAAAATAATTTGATGGATAAGTCATCATTTCCACATGAAAATTTATTTTGGATATCGCTTATGGTTTGCATCAGTTGATGCGTATTTACTGGTCTCAGGAAGAAACTGCCCATACTCTTTTTAGAAGGTAGAAAAAAGGAGAGAGCATCACAACTCGAAATGATAGTTGAATTGATATTTTCACTTAAGTTTACGAAGTTATTATTTAATTCATCAGGACTGGGATCAACATAGCATGGGGAACGGATTTTATTTCTAGTAAATTATTATTTATCATGTTCCTTTGAAAAAGTTCGAAGCTCGTGAAATTCGCGATCATTGTAGAAATTGTGTTTAACAGATTTAGTGATTTCGCGGTTTAGTGCCCTCAAGTTGTTAATGTAATTTTATATCGACGGGCTATCTGTGAATTTTTTAATATTCGTTAGCAATCTCATATTTTCAGATGAGATTCGAATTCTCTCAGTTTTTATTTTGCGAAGGGAAAATGCCGTGTCAAATCACTTAATCATTTTATTCAAGAAGTCTAAAAATTTCGAGTCGGTATCTTCAGAGGGAACACACTAATAGACCGTGAGCTAGCGCACATGAATTTGGAGTCATAGATAAATGTCTGGCATTTAGAGGTATGAAAAGTGTGATTCAGTTGATGAAAATAAGGCTGGTTTGAAGGGCCGACGCGTGTTCGAAAATTTGGAAAATTAATTTTCTTTTGCATAAATAAATTCATTTTTCACTGATCTCAAAGTGTCTGGCATTTGAATCAGAAATAGACATCAATAAGTAACTCCCAATTTTCAAATGCCAGACGGTTTCAAATAGTCGAAAGGGTGATTGATAGGGGTGAAGTTGCAGAACGAAAAACAAAAATTCATCGTTTTCTTTTTGTCTGGCAATCGAAACAATGAAAATTATCGTCATGAAAATGATGGAAAAAAATTGCCAGACGGTTTCCAGTGTTCGGACTCGAGTTTCTCTGTGGAAAATTATGTGAAAATTTTTTACATTTTTCAATGATCTTAATGTATCATATAAGAGGGTCCATGTTTTTTGCGTATCATAAAATGTTATTAATTTTTCAACGCCAGACAAATTGGCCGGTTCGAAAATTTATATATCTATATAAAAGTTGTTAAATAATTCATAAAAATTTCATTGATTTATTTTTGTCTGGCATTCTGTATTTGAATTAGAAATAAGCCTAAAAACACAATTTATAAATGCCAGACAAGTTGAGCTGTTCGAAAACGTATAAATAATTGATTAAATAATTAATATTAAAAATTAAAATGAAAATTTTTTTTTTTTTAATTTAAGTGATTTAGTTTTGTCTGGCATTTTGCATTTCGATTGAAAACATATTTTTATACCTTAGATTGAAATGCCAGACTAATTGGGTCGTTCGAAAATTAATAAAAAATTGAATTAAATATTGATAAAAAAAATAATGAAAAATTTCAGTATTTTTTTTTGTTCAATCTAATTTCTCTTTTCTTTTCTAATTTTCTCTTAAATTATGAGCTATTGCTACTCGAGATACTATTTTTGTCCTAAAGTTTCCCGAATTTGATGCTGTCAACGGAAGTAATTTGCCAATGAAATCTGAGAATTAAGAAAAATCTCTTTAAATTTAAATAATTCACATTTTAAATCATATTCGTGTTAAGAAATATAATGGCAGGAGAATATTTTTCGAAACATGAATTTTAAATAACTAAAATGTGCTTTTTAAAATTAACAAATAACTGAAAATACACTCACAACTTAAATTGAAATTGTCATTTCACTATTATCTTTTTATTTATATTTGTTGTTTTTTATTTCAGGCTTTTATTTTTCCTCCCATATTCTGACTACCTTGGCACTTGCACATTATATTCATTGCTTATTATACCCCTACACGTTTTTGTTTAAATTTTTTGAACGAAGAACACAATAATTCAAAAATCATAAAATTATGTAATTTCATCATTTATTCTTGAAACAGGTCAAATAAATACATAACGGTGTAATGGAGTGTTTCCAGAATTTCATGATAACTAAATTTTATTTCTTCGATATTTTGGTCTAGGAATAAGATATCGAGATACGATTTTCACTATCCTCTTTTGGTGTCATAACAGTAAATTTTTGTGGAAAAAAAGTCAGGTCATTGCATTTAATTTTTCAGAGAAATTGGAAATTTTCTGTTAGTATATCAAAAAACGCGCTCTAGAGGTATCACTAAAAACTTGACATATCAGGGATATGATAAGTTTGAGAAAACAATAAATGTTTGTCCCAACGAGACCAACTTTGTTAAAATCCGTTCAGTCATTCAGAAGATATTTATTTAAAAAAGCATCGATTCACTCCCCACCCCTTCATTTCAATAGATACGTCAAAAAGTGTCGAACGAAAATTACTCGAATGGAGCTCAACTTGAAAACGCATATATTTTTGTGATACGTTTACGAGGAGTATTTCAGAGAAAAATCACTTTAAAAGTTTTAGATGGCGGTTACGGTCCCTGGCGGCCATCTTGGAAACCTGAAAATAATTTCTAGGAATTTCTGTTGGCCACTTTCGTTATAATATTTTTTACCGCAAGTCTCTACGACGAATAGTTTACAAGATACAGCACTTTGCATTCTTATCTGGCCACCCGGTACATAACAATATAAAATAGATCGACATTGCAACGCAAAACTATTCACTCAGGATTCACTAGATTTATTAAAAACTTTTATTCATGTATTTTTTCATTTTATAAATTTTTAGGTCGGAAATAGTAAGTAGTAAGTACGTTTCCCGAGTACTAACAGCTTATAATATAGGGGAAAAGGCGAAAATAAATGAGAAATTAGATTTTTTCAAAACTTTTTTATTCATTTATATACTATTCATTATATACTACTATATATATAACAGCCCCACTTATCTGATATTTTTAATTTAAGTTTGAAAGTTTATTTTTCTTTGAGAAACAAGTCGCCCGACGAAAAAAGCACTGAAATATTCAAAAATTTGTCACAATTATTCAATTTTTTTTTTTTTAAATTTTCGAACAACCCAACCAGGTTGGCATTTCAAGCAAGGTAATAATATACTACTCCATAAAAAATTGTAAATGACGGACATAAATAAATGGTGTATTAGACAAAAAAAGGAAATTTTTCATTATTTTTTGCTATCTTTTCAATTAATTCGTACATTTTCGAACAGCTCAACTTGTCTGGCTTTGTATATTGTGTTTGTAGTTGTATTTCTAATTGAAATGCAAATTGCCAGACAAAAATAAATCAATGAAAGTTCAATTTTTTTTTACGAATTTTCTTTCGTCTGGCACCATTTTTCCATTTGCCAATTTGTCTGGCAATTTTTTTGTGACGGGAAATGTGTGTATCAACTTTAAGTATTCAAAATACCAGACGAATAGTGATCACTGAAAAATGTAAAAAATTCACATAATTTTCCACAGAGAAACTCGAGTCCGAACACTGGAAACCGTCTGGCAATTTTTTTCCATCATTTTCATGACGATAATTTTCTTTGTTTCGATTGCCAGACAAAAAGAAAACGATGAATTTTTGTTTCTCGTTCTGCAAATTCACCCCTATGAATCACCCTTTCGACTATTTGAAACCGTCTGGCATTTGAAAATTGGGAGTTACTTATTGATGTCTATTTCTGATTCAAATGACAGACACTTTGAGATCAGTGAAAAATAAATTTAATTATGCAAAAGGAAATTAATTTTCCAAATTTTCGAACACGGGTCGGCCCTTCAAACCAGCCTTATTTTCATCAACTGAATCACACTTTTCATACCTCTAAATGCCAGACATTTACCGTGCGCTAGCTCACGGTCTATAATCTGTGAACAGACATGCATTATGAAACTTATTAAAGTTTTTTGAGAATAAATTCGACCCATTTGACAGTTTGGGAGCTGATGTAATCTATGATTGTGAAAAAATTTTAGGTGATTCAAGTCGGCGAATGCACATGCATAGTGAGACAAAATGATTCTGAAATATTCATCAAAGATGTATGTATATATATATATATATATATATATATATATCTGAATATATATATATATCTGAATATATATATATATATAAATATATATATATATATATATATATATATATATATATATATATATATATATATATATATATATATATATATCTATAACGCCAAAATCAGCGTTTTTCGGTAAATATGAATGTCCTGATACTAAAAATTTTAAATCAATCATGTTTACTTTCATTCTTGTACTTTGAACTAATTTCATTAGTGTTAGTGCCAATTTTATGTTTCGATTTTGCCCAGAGCAAGAATCGGAATATAAAACAATGTGACTATGGCTGTAAGCATTTTCTAGTAAATGTTTAACCAGGTAAATAGAGATCTCTTGCGAACCCCTACCCCCTTCTCTTTCATACCACATGTACAGGTAACCATTATTGGCATTGAAAGAATGTACAAGAATGTAAAGTTATGCATGTACATATTTCTTTTGTAATATGCAACAGAAGTAGATAGTTTGGGGAACGGAAGAGCTTTTTGTAAGTCGAAAGTTTCTACGTATTTTTCATCAGATGCATTGCTTTTATCATTTTTAAGGCAACGTTTTGCCTGTTCAGCTCTAGCTGAATGTAAATTATGTTTAAGTTCGATATCATGTTTTTCAAGTTCATCATTATTGATTTTCAACCTCAAATTTAAATTGTCGCAAGTCTTGCAAGTGTCTTTCACTGGTGGTTTGAAATGTAGATTGAATTTAGTTGAAAATACATGATAATAAAATTTTTCCTCTACAGGTAACTTCTTTTCGTTAGAACATTGTTCACAGTACATCTGGTACATTTTACGAATAGTTAAATCAGAGTGAAGATATTTTCTTTCCGGATTATCTTTTCTGCTGCAGTGACTCTGGTACGTTGGAAAAGTATCAATGTGACGAATCACATCTGAATCGTCTATCTTATTTGCAGTTTTTTTTCCTCGACGGTCATCTACGTCCGATATAGATCTTTTTGACAAAATTCTTGTAACTCGGAAATCACTAACAGAAAATGTTTGCAGAAAATATTTTTTCCAGACTTGCAGACTGATATTATTTGCTCTGAAAAAATATTTATAAAAAATTTAAAAAATACTTGGGATTTTTTGTGTTAGTTCGGGTACGTCTCTGAATACTATTTTGTGATTTAATTAAACCGTGAAGGAAAGCATTATGTTTCGAAAAGTCCCCTAATTCCCAAAAGGAATCATGCAACTGCTTTCTATTTTCTTGTGTCATTAAACCATTGTAATGTCTTCTAAATGCACAATCAAGATTTTTGAAACAAATTTTTGGTACTAATTTGCCTTTCAATGATAGATATTGCTTCCCTGTGTTCCGGTTACGTTTCCTAATATTCTTCCAATTTTCTACATTTCTTTTTCTTTCTTTTCCTCTTACATTTGTAGAATCTTCTTCTTCATGTATTTCATCGTCATTTTCGGAAGAAGAACCTGTAATTATTTTTCGGAACTATAGCGATATAAGTCAGTATTTATATAAATTATGTTTAAGTTTATTCATCTTGTATTTGAAATATAATTACTTCACATTAATAGAAAGCTCAAAAATAAATCAGTAAAGCAGTAACGTTATAAATAGTACTCATGCGTAGCTTGAAAATGTTTAACCAAAATTAAGCTGTAATTTCATGAATAAATAATGCGTACCCACATACCTGATGCAACTGAAGGCACATAAGATTCAGGTGAATCAATATAATCGTTTTCATTTTCATTATCATTCAAGTTCATTGTTTCCATAAATAAAAACATTCACAGCTCCACACCCAATATCAGGTTATGTTTACTCTAGAAATTGATTTGCATCACTTTAACAGTGAATAATTAGACATACAACATTTACGTTCTGAACACAAAATAGTTTCGTACAGAACTATATCAAAGTACAGTCATATGTTGGCTCAGTATTGAACTAAGACTTACACCACCATATATATATATATATATATATATATATATATATATATATATATATATATATATATATATATATATATATATATATATATATATATATATATATATATATATATAATTAAGTGAACTAGGACATTTATTTGAAACTAATCAAACAAACCTCCTAGCGGAGCTGGTTATAAGAGATCACGAACCATCGAAAGATCAACATCTACCCCAGACGGTAATTGTTTGAAATGTTCATTTGTTTATCACAATCGATGGAAATTGATAGACAGACTGTTTCACCCTTATCGGGGCTCATCAGTATCATCCTTCCACCAAGAGTGATAACCAAACCAATATTTCAAACGCTCATACATATTTCTTCTAGTAACTCCATGACATATAAATATGACACAGCGCCACCAGTCGGAAACAATTGAACCACATCTTTCAGAACAGAAGAAAACATTTCGGCAACGAGAACTAGTACGTCCGGACACCCGAAGGTGGCTACCATATTCGCTAAGCAAGAGTAAAGCTGACACATCAATTTCGATGTGATTCAACATTACACACCGCAGGCAGCAATCGCCCCGAATTTTATCGCAGTGGCAAATGAATATAAGTAAGAATTATTCGTGTTAAACGGAAAACACGCCCGTGGTTATAAAATTAAGTGAACTAGGACATTTATTTGAAACTAATCAAACAAACCTCCTAGCGGAGCTGGTTATAAGAGTTCACGAAGCATCGAAATATCAACATCTACCCCAACAAATTAACATTTCGAACAATTACCGTCTGGGGTAGATGTTGATATTTCGATGCTTCGTGAACTCTTATAACCAGCTCCGCTAGGAGGTTTGTTTGATTAGTTTCAAATAAATGTCCTAGATCACTTAATTTTCTAACCACGGGCGTGTTTTCCGTTTAACACGAATAATTCCTACTTATATATATATATATATATATATATATATATATATATATATATATATATATATATATATATATATATATATATATATATATTAAAATATATATATAAATATATATATATATATATATATATATATATATATATATATATATATATATATATATATATATATATATATATATATATATATATATATATATATATATATATATATATATATACAGGGCGATTCACGGTGGATGGCACATTAGACGTTTCTGGTGCACCATACAACGGATCACTTTCAAAATTCAATGTAGGGAATATTCAAAGATTCTCCACGCAACTAAAATAATTTTGGTAATGCGGTGTTGCCACTTGTATTAGAAAGTAGTAGCAACTTTGATTTTTCAGATGGAGCAGCCCGTATATAATATTATATTGGAATCTTCAACAGTTTCTCAACAACCTTTCATAATATTTCCCTATACCTATCTGTTACCGTTTTCGAAATGAAAATTATTATCATTTTTTTTCGTCGGAAATCAAGACCTCTCAAAACACCGATATCTTTGAGTTAACGAATACTACGATATCGAAATTTCGGTTGGAGTTTATAGATACTTGGGAGCTTCCTACACTTGAGCCTTATCTCCGTAACTTCAATAAAGGATGGTCAAAAAATAGAGTTATTTCGTTTGCTTGAAAAAGTGACTGAAATTTGATTATTTCAAATGGAATACCCTGTATGTTATTGAAAATTCAGAAAGCTGCTAGAATTTCCTTTTTATTTATGTATCATACCTATACCTAACTAGTCAAGTTTTGGATTTATGAGCACTCATTTGTGAAAATGTTCCTTGAACATTCGGTATTTGCTATGCATATATCGAGATTTTCTTCATTTCAGATGTTGCAAATACCTTCAAAACCAATGGAACGAAATTATTCAAACGAAGTTCTTATGAATTTATTTATTATATTTGGACGTGATGAATGAAATTTATTCGAATCTACCGCCAATGAATCTTAAGAAATTTATACGAATTCAGAACAATTTCAAAACGTTTCGATCAACTTTAAAAAAGCACCAAGTAACTTTATAGTGGACACATTGATACAAATAATTA
>JARQZK010003057.1:22500-62500 GCA_030704885.1 Cynegetis impunctata | reverse complement strand
ATTGAAACTAAAACAAAATTTGTTATATGTACATTATTATATTGTACTAGTTATTATACTTTCAATAAAAATTCGGTTGGCATTGACGAGTTGTCAAAGCTGATCGAAGTGTATGTCAACCCCAAGTTTTGCTTTTGTCAAAAAATACGTATTAGTTATTTTGTGCTTATGTTTGTCTAATTGATTAATGTCGAATAACTCTAAATCCAGTCGAATGATGCCGGGGACTTCAAATTCATCGGTTAAACCAGAGCATCTCAAACCGATGAACGTATTTTACGTTTGGTATACAGAACTGTGTCGAAGATCAAATATTAACCCTATCGTCATTACAAAAGTGGGCAAATCAAAATGTAATACTGTACTGGATGTTATGGCCGACCGACTGAAGCTTGACGATTGGAGTCCGCTCATTAACGCCCTGCGACTTGACACTAGCTTACATGTTATACACATTGAAAACCGGAATTCTACTTACCAGTTTCTGCATGACGTTGATACGGAAGACAAAGCCCGTCTCACAAAGCGCAAGTACGGTTTCATCTGGACAGATTATGTGCTAAATTCCCTTGTGGAAGCTTTATCATATTCGTTAAAAAAAACCCAAGTTCTCACTTGTTTGGAGCTAGATGGATTACCAATGTTAAATATGTACCTTGAAGTTATACTAAAAGCATTAAAGGAAAATAACACCTTGAAAATTTTATCTTTAGCTAATTGTCCCATAAAAGATGAAGGATGTCGTTCAGTGTGTTCATGTTTGCAACTAATACCCAACGTGGAATCGTTAAATTTATCAAGATGTGATTTAACTTCTATTAGTGGAAAGTATATTGCTAAACTCATAAAATATCAACAACTAAACCGCTATACTGCAAGTTGGCATACGTCTTTGCGTTATTCAGAACCAGACTCCGAGACAATGCGTGGAATGAGACGTATTACCTTGAATGGTAACACAAATCTTGGCGACATAGGAATCAATTATATACTCGACGAACTTGAAGACGATTTGTGGATTAAAGCATTAGATATGCAGCTCTGTGGTATCACCGAAAATATAGCTCCAAAGCTGTTAGATATTCTTACTCATAATCAGTCTATTCAAATAGCAGATTTCCGTTTGAATAAAGATATGAATCCCTCAACTCATGAGAAAATATTTGAAATGCTGAAAATGAAGGCATCCAAGCTCGATTCCTCACTTCAGTGGTGCAATACCTTGCTGTCTCTTTGTGAGTCAACAAATCCTAGTACGTCTAGGGATAATTCGAGTACTCTCTCAAATAGGACAACTGTGTTGCCACGCAAAAAACTTAATGGAATTACAAATGCCAGTAGACAAATTAATGGAATCGCGAAAGACAGTAGACCTAAATCTACTGCAGTCGCTAGTTTAAATAGAAAAATGAATGGATGTATAGAGGAAAAGATAACAAAAAAATCGGCAAAAAGTAAATGTATACATCTAAATTTCGAAGTGAACCATGAATTAGTGACGAGAGACAGTAAACACAATAACAAAATTTCTAAACGATTCGCTATATCTAAACCTGGAATAAATGAAATGAATGGAGTTGGTAAAAGTGTTATGAGCTCTTTAAAAACCTTACAGATTCCAAAAGATCGGCCAAATTACGCAGTGAAAGATTCATCAATGAAAAAGTTAAATTCTTCCAAGTGTTCGAAGGAAATAAATGTTTTTATAAATGGGGTAACAAGCGGATATAGGTTTGTAGAAAATCAGCAGTTATGTGTTGCTAACACTGCAAGCAACATATTCCAACAGTTATTTGGAGGTAATGACGCCAAAGAAAAAGTAGACTGTTCATCACATGACGAAGACCTTCTAAGTATATGTGAAAACTACGAAATAGATCTAAGTGAAATTCGGAAAAACTCATGCCAATACCTGAAAAAGCCTGAAATATCTAGCAGCCAAATATCCTTGTATAAATTCATGGAAGAATATGAAGAGCCGAAAATTTTTCCATCTAATAATCATTTCAAGGGAATGAAAAATGGTATAAAATGAAAAACGTCTTCCAACTGCGAATGCGGACTTGCTCTATCATATATAAATATATTTATTTGCATCCTTCTTCAGAATAAAAGAAGTTTCATTAAATTTGGTAATAATTTACTGAAGGTATCTAAAATATATCTAAGCACTATAGTTTCAGAAGGCCAATAAAGAATGTCCCCACAGAAGAATAATTTCATTTGATTTTAAAACTACTGTTAGGAAAATGATTTTTCATTTTTACTTAGAATATATCATAGTTTTAACTATGACTTATTATGTACATAATGTATTTTATTTCATTAAATATGAATAATGAAGGCTTCGAAATCATTTTTCGTTGTGGTTGACTTTATTCAATTATCCAAGATCGAATAGACGTCAACCTGAAGTTAAATACATTTGAAAAAATGTAAGAATTTATTCTGAAAATTTATTCATTGTTTATCTATAAACTTCACTTTACAATTGATAAATTTCTTACTCGTTCTAACAGAACACCATCCATCTATTCAATAACTGACAATAAATGAAATGAGTACCTATCAATATCTAAACTTAATATTATTATATCACAGTCTTTAGACTTAGGGAGTTAATTTTGGCTATGATTTTTTAATCTATGTTAAAATCTTAATAAAATGTGCGACTAAGAAATTCAAAATTAACTAAAAATAAGTTTATTTGCTATGCTCTCTTTATTCTAAGATTATCCACATGGAACAAATATGGCTTCACTTTTCGAATTATCACTCTCGGCATCAACTTGAAAATAAATAACCAAATATTGGATACACATTTATTCCGGCGATTTTCAAAAATCTTCGAACTGTTTCAACTCGCTATTTTCCAAAGCTCTCGCTGATTTCCAGTCACTCTCAGGATAATCATCAAAATTGCTGGAGTCTCCATCCGATGATATTTTAGGAAGAATTGGTGGCTGAAAAAGAAGTAATAGATTTAATAACATCAATGAAATATATTCCTTGATCAGAATAATTTATTAAGCATATCATTTTGACAGAAAATTGATATTTAATAAGAAGATAATTTGAGATGAATGCCTCAGTGGTATGAAAATACACGTTTCGAATATGTTACTGTATTGTATTTGGCTGTTTTATCTAAATTCTAATTTAATCTGATTATATCTTATATATATATATATATATATATATATTTATATATATATATATATATATATATATATATATATATATATATATATATATATATATATATATATATATTCGAATTGTTGTTGCCTGTGATCTATTTTTAATCTTTTGATAATTATTAGCAATAACAGGCTGGTTGAAAATTGAGTTTTTTAAGATTCAACCAGCCTGTTATTGCTAATAATTATCAAAAGATTATATATATATAGATATATATATATATATATATATATATATATATATATATATATACAGGTTGTCCTAATTGCCATGGGCCCCTATTGCTATATCGGTAACTATAATAACTACAAGGTTGGTCAAATTAGATGAAATGTGTAGTTTTTGAAGGAAATTGACAAACCGATTTCAGATTTTTTTTTTGAATTCTATCTCGAGCAACGGGGGTTTTTCGAAAAATTGCTCAAAATTATTTGATCGAATATCTCCAAAAGTATAATTTTTACAAAAAATTGGTAGGAATTTTTTTTTGCATTTCAAACGTTCTTTATGCTGGTATTTTTTGAAGAAATTTGTTTCATTTAGTTTTCGAGATATCACATTCAACTTTTTTTTTAAATACGGACCTGCATTTTTCATCCCAAATTTTTAAAACACTTTTTTTTTATTTCAACGATGTATCACATGTCCATATTCGTTTGTATTTGAATGGTAAAAAACTAGTATTCAACTTTTTCGGCACTTTTTTCATTTTATCATAGGTTTAATCATAGAGCAAAGGGATTGCTTATAAAAGCCTATGATCCGAAATAAATGTGTCGTGTCAAAGTAAGTTTAAACCAACATGGTAGCGTTTTCCAATAGTGAAAAATTAGATTAATTTTTTTATATGCAAAAGCATTTCGTGCTGGAAGTGCCCTTCAAATGTATCAAAATTCGTACCCCGAGAGGCGGTTACTGAATAGAATAATTTTTACAAGGATAAGGATTACAAGGATAGAGCAAAATTTGCTACTATACGGATCATTTAATGATCCTTCAGAATGGGGAACAACTGTACCGGCAAAGAATGAGAAAGATGAAGCAAATGCATTAGGTATGTATCATCCACTTTGAATTTTATCAAAAGTAATTTTTAAAATAAGGAAGTTTTAAGGTTTAATACATTACTTCAATTTAATTAAATGGTGAAAAGTTTGAATGTTTAAAAACTTAATAAACAGTTTCTTTCATTACACGCTGCAACAGTCTGTTTATGTCATTAAAATAAATAATTGTTTCATTGGTAGTCTAAGCCACCTCTGATGTTCTCATTTTTTTCTAAACTCAATACCTACAACTTAAATTTTGTCTTCTTATCATTAAAACGCAAACAAATATGAACATGTGATACATCGTTAAAATCAGAAAAACATTTTTTTTCGAGAAACGGAATATAAAATAAAGGTCCGTATTCAAAAAAAGTAACTTGATGGTAATATCTCGAAAACTAGACGAATCAAATTTCCTTAGAAAATAACAAATTGAAGAACGTCTGAAATGCATAAATTTTTCTCTTCACCAATATATATATATATATATATTATATATATATATATATATATATATATAATATATATTATATATAATATATATATATATATATATATATAACATTCAGCCATGGATCTGGCTGAAGGAGTTGATCCCAAACACAAGCTGCCCGCCTCCCTGTCACATACTTCAGGGAGAAATGAAACACGTGTGTTTCCTTTCTTTCCTTTTTCTTTATATATATATATATATATATATATATATATATATATATATATATATATATATATGTGATGAAGTTGTTCATCTCCAAAACTTAAATCCTGTCTTCCTCATGCATACTTAAGAGAGAATGACACACGCTCAATTTGCCATTTTTTCCGCTAAGCTGGTTGTTTGATAATTGAGACTCTCAGTGTTTCCCAGATCGTGTCTCACCCTATCGCTCTCTAGGCCAGGCGCCGCGTAGTTTTTCCTGCAATCTTCTACAGAATTGATTTGACTTTTGGAATATGTTCAGGGGTGTCTTTTGAATATAAATCCACGTTGGCGTCATGCGGGAGAGGTCGCATCAGCCGCCATCTTGGAAAACACGTTTCATCAAATATCTCGTGAACCGTGCATCATATGGCAAAAATATACATATTAAAACAATGGTTAAAAATAACAATTTACACATTTATTATAAGAAATAACGCATGACGCACGTTTCGGTGGAACTTCACCTTTTTCAGATGCTAATTCTGCGTCATGCGTTATTTCTTATAATAAATGTGTAAATTGTTATTTTTAACCATTGTTTTAATATGTTTATTAATTTACACCAAGTATCGGCCCAATCAATCCAAAATTCAAAAATATACAATTCATTTTCGTTGATGATGACATTCTCTTCAATTTTTATTCATAACTTCTTTCCGTTCAATGCATAGATTTTTATTTATGGCGCTCTAAAATTATTTAAATTTGTTTATTGCTAAATATATAGTTAACGGTTGATGATAGATGAAAAATGTGATGACCAAATTTGTAGAGCATAAAATTTACTATAAGTTTTATCTGAACTTTTTTTCTGTGAAATGTATACTTTAAGAGCTATAGCTTGATAAAACTTGCACCTCGTAAATTATCATACGAAATGTTGCTCGTTACTATGGCATAAGATGTTCAGAAATTATTAATACAACTATTATTGATAATAATTAATGTTATTATCATATTAAATTTTTTTATATCATTTTATTTTATATTTTATTATTTATAATATGAATTTATTTATTAATTTTTTTATGGTAGGGAAAATGCATTATGCACGCAATGGCGGAATCCTGGATCCGTGATAAGATTGATTGAGTTGAATAATAATAATAATAATTATGATCAGAAGAAAAAGTTGCAGAAGGGGATAACAGAGTTAAACTGATGCAAATTAATTTTTTGAAAAAAAACTAAAACATTTATTTTTATAAAAAAGGAGGCACGTTATTCCATAAAGCAAGTCTCATTCGTTTCGATGATGAAGGAAGACACACATCGCCTTGCAGATCTCCGTTTTCTGCCTCCGTTATAATAAGTGAAGGAGATGGATCGAAATTTGAGTCTTCATCAATTTCGTCTTCGATGGCATCCACAGTATCAGGAACATTGTCGCATGTATATCCACTACAATTAGAATAAATAATTGAACATTTTTATTCAGCTTTTCCGCATTCACAGGCAGCCCCGCAATTTTAGGTGCATGTGCAAGAAATTATTTGTAGTAAATTTGACGGTGCGGGACCCATAGTAGTTCGAACTGGTTCAAGTCTGGTTGAAGTCCGTTCCCTATCCCATTTTTCCGGTTTATGGTAAAATACAAGCCAAGTTTGAACCAGTTGATAGACTCTGAAGGAATGGTAACGTGCCGTATCTCAGGTTGGAGGTAGAAGTGATAGATTAAGATTCGTCTTACCCGCCAATTTCTCGAAGCATTTGCATCGAAGACAGTTAATAGATGCTTCAGATTCGTCACCTCCATACAGCGCAATAAAAAAACGTCCTCCAGCATTAGCAATTATGTTTGGACCAACGTCTTTTCGGTGAACAACTCCACAGCCTTCAATAGAGAATCGTTGCAAAGATGAAAGAAGTTTGGTTTTTCCTATTTTATATACACGACGCACAAGTTTTTACTCCAAGCTGTAATAAAGAACACAGAACTGACGCGACAAAAATTTCAATGCGATGAAGCCGAGTGCGAACCCTGTGTCAATATACAGCATTATAATCTCGTGGCTATTCTGCGTCGACTCGGCATTCACAGCGTTATAACTCTTAAAGTATACATTTCACGGAAAAAAATTTCAAATAAAATTTATAGTAAATTTTATGCTCTGCAAATTTGGTTATAATCATTTTTCAGGCATTATCAACCGTTAACTATATATTTAGCAATTAAGAAATTTTAAGAAATTTGAAGCGCTATAAATAAAAATCTATGCATTGTACAGAAAAAAATTATGAATAAAAGTAGTAGAAAATGTTATTATCTACGAAAATGATTTCTACAATTTTTGTCGTACGATGCCCGGTTAGCGAGTGTATTCCAAGATGGCGGCTAACGCGACCACCCCCGCATAACACCAACGTGGATTTATATTCAGGGAACACCCCTGAACATGTTTCAATAGTCAAATCAATTCTGTAGAAGATTGCATTACGAACAGAGTTTTTTTGCTCTGGCGCCTGGCTTATCTCAGGCTACTTGTGTTTTCAGTTACTCAGAACTTAAAAACACATGGCCCTTCTTCAGTGCTATAACATAGTATAGTGCCGAGTGAGGATGAATTCAAAACTCCAAAACTATCACTAAATACTAGACAGTAATATTTCAGCAGGTCGTGACGAACAGCCAAAGTATATACATTCAGTATATCAGTTCAGTTTTACGCACTTCATTAACATTGCATATTAATTATTCATAATGAATTA
This sequence comes from Cynegetis impunctata, assembly GCA_030704885.1. NCBI lineage: Eukaryota > Metazoa > Arthropoda > Insecta > Coleoptera > Coccinellidae > Cynegetis > Cynegetis impunctata. The sequence continues at coordinate 54,838 of JARQZK010003057.1, read as the reverse complement.
ATGTGTAACTTAACAAAGGTATTCAAGGCAGAATATCTTTTCATTCAGAAAGGGAAAATTAAACAGTGAAATCAACGTACCTAATTCTAACATTGGTTCTTCAAGCCGGATGTTAAATACTCGGATAGATCAAACATTCATCAGAGGTAGCAATATAAAGTGAGTTTAGTTACAGTCAATTGAATTTCGCGTACTTCGAAGTTTAACTACGGCAAATCAAATTCTATTTGTGCACAAGAACTTGTGCATTAATTGTTGATTTCAGTGACCATTTTTAACGTGGAAATTTACAGACTTCGAATATCAACTACGACGATTCCGAATTCATTTTACACGCGGACTTTTTGTGATCTTTTGAACATTGCGAAGTTGAAATTCGCAGATTTCGAATTTTAATTACTGTAATTCAAAACCTAATTGTGCAAGTCTTAAAAAATTTGTGACTATTCTGAACTATTCATTTCACTATGAGCAACGATTCAAAATAATACTATCTACCATTCTGACGGATTGAACAGTCGTCACGACATAACAAGCACTAACATCAATGTTGGCGGCTCAGTTCAGAGAAATAACAAGTACATTAGTACATAGTAGCTTTCAGAAGGTGAGTCTCATTCGCTATGGAAGATTTTAAAGGGCAATGTACGCTTGTAAAACGCGCTCTCTCTGGATTCGAAAATCAAATATTCGCAGAAACTGCATCTGTCAACATAGCAGCCATAAAAATACATTTAATAAAGGTTTACCACTATTTGAAAAATACGATTCCTTTTAATTCAAAATTGAGTTTGATTGCCAACCAGATCCCTCATAAACTGAAATTAAAAAATGGGACCGTTGCAATTGCGAAATTCAGTATGAGAATGCAATTTCGAAAGCGCGTGAGTTAGTTCAAACTACAGGGCAAGTGAGTCAACCTTTTCATAACTTGACTAATTCAAGACAAAGTATTAAGTTCAATTATTCAGAAGATATATTTCTTTCGAAATTACAAATTTTTAAATTCAACGGTGAATTCAATAAGTGGATTAAATTTCGCGATACATTCACGGCCTCAGTTCATAATAATACAAGACTGTTAAATGTGCTGAAATTCACGTATTTAGACAGGTTACGCTTCTAATTAAGTTGAATCTCTTGGAACTTCTGATTGTAACTTTCTTTTTGCAAGAAAAAATATAAGGAAACTCTACGAGAACAGTAGTGAATTGACACAACATCATTCGAAGCTCCCACATTGAAGAAACATGCGACTCACGAGGACTTGCGTGACTTAATATATTTGAAGGTAGTTTAGATGCTATATGGGATATGGAAACCCACAGACCAGTATAGATGATATGTTTATTGTATCCAATAATATTTTTTTTTATGAAGGAAGAACGGCAAAGAACATTTGCACAGAAAGCGAACTAAGACTAAATATATGACTAATTTCTTAGAAGGACATTGCATATTCATTAAAAAACAATAAGGGGACTAGTAGAGTGGAACTTACGGAAATCAGATTATCTCATTAGCCTTCAAATGCTAAATATCTCAATCACATGAGATTATACACTGCAAAAATTAAATCATGTGTATTATGTTAGAGGATCCAAGTAATATATTCTTGTGAGGAAATTAGAAAAATATCCTCGTCATCAAATTTACATAAGTAGAAGAACTTGAGGTATGTTTTAATTGTCTTGGTACTGACTATTTTAATAGACAATGCAAATCGAGCTCTTGTAAAATATGCGGATGAAGACATAATACACTATTACCACACGTTCGAACATACAAACAAACATGTGTACCTACAGAAGAAACACGTACTCATTCGCCAAATACTTCAAATTCGACATCAATACCTCAACGGTTGACACAAACGAAACGCAACGAAGTTACAGTACACGTGAATAGTTATTCGTCGTATGTAATATTAAGAACAGTAAATGTTCACTTATATGATATTAAGGGCATTAAACACGAGAGTAGAGTTCTTTTGGATTCTGGCTCACAACCGTACTTTATTTCAACGAGACTATTTAAAAGGTTAGGACTACCACAAAACAGGGCCGCAATCATATTATTAGGTATCGAACAGGGCAAATAAGTAGTTCCAATGCCAGCGACGGTAAAATTGCAATCACGGTGACTGACTTTATTCGAAGAGTTTAGTTGTTGATAAAATTGATGATGAGGTCACATAAGCACAACCTCATTTAAGAATCCCTGTGTGGTAATGTTAGCCGATTCATAGTTTAATCCATTGCGACCAGTAGATTTATTGATTGGAGAATCGCTATTTAATCCACTTCTTTATACTGACCATATTCAATTGTTAGATGGAATTTCCTTGCAAAAACCAATGTTTGGGTGAATTGTTGTAGGCGAAATACATTGCAACATACCCCAAATAGTAGAATAACTTGCAAAATGGAGAAAAATTGCGAACATAATCCATTAAAACAATTCTGGGAAGTTGAAAATTGCTATAACGACAAATACGATCGAACAAGTAACGACTTCGCTGACATACATTTCAAAGAAATTAGTGAACGCCACTCAGACGTATGATTTATAGTAAGTATACATTTTAAAGACCAGAAAATTTCACTACTTGGTTCCTATGCGGAAATAGCGCAATCGGTTTATGTCACTGAAAAAAAGATTTGCAAAAGACAAAATCATCAAGAGAGAGTATATTGATTTCATGACAGAAATTTCAACATATGACAAAAATTATACTAAAGGGTACTTACTAACCCTGTTTTTTGTATATCCCATCATGCCGTAATCAAAAATACAATCACAATGACGAAACAATAGGTTGTTTTTGATGGTTCAGTCAAAACAAAAAGTGGTCTTTTACTTAGTGTCATATAAGACATTGGATCGACAGTAGAAGACGATTTAGTTTCAATGAAGCTTAGGATTTGACATCATACTATTATTTTGGCCGCAGACATATTCAAGATGTACAGGCAAATTTTAGTTAAACCACACGAACGCTCAAGGAACGAATATTGTGGGGATCGGACACTAATATGCCGATTAAAATGTACGAGTGATACACAGTGACACAGAATTGATCCTGACAGTGATGATACCATAGAGATATTACAGATAGAGGCGACAAGCCATAGGCCGCTCTGTAAGTGTCAACGTCAGTCTCGAATCTCAGTGGGAGCGAAAGAGAGAGACGATCGCAGAGTTTTTCTGTCCTTGTCAAACGTATCAGACGCAAACATAGAGAGACGTAACTGTCAGAGTCTAACCTAACCTTCAGATTCTCTCTCTCCCTCGTCCGAGCTGACAAGTTTCAGGCTGGCTTGTCGCCTCTATCTGTAATATCTCTATGGATGATACACAAACTGACTATATGTTATATTGCAACATTTCAAATAAGGTTACAAAATGCACCAATTTATCAATTATTTCTCAAATATTTGATCCCTTGGAACAGGAGGGACCTGCTTCAATTCAGGCAAAGTTTATTATGCAAAAATGATAGGAATTAAAATGGGACTGGGACGAATCGGTATCGCCAGAACTCGATCCTTTTTGGTTCAATGTTTTTCATAATATGGTGAACTTAAATAATTTTGTTATCAATCGACATATCGGTATTCCATAATATAAGGACATAGACTATCACGGATTCTGTGTGGCGTGAGAGATAGCGTACGGAATTTTTACCCTGGTGACATAAATTGAAACATACATGAAATCTAGACCTCTTGTCCCACATTCAAACGATTCCAATAATTGAACTCTTTTAACTCCCGGGCACTTCCGTATTGAAGATTCTCTGAAGTCGTTACCGCAAGGGGATAAAGGTTTGGACGACGACTAAATATTTTTAACAACGCGAATATTTGCCACAACTGAAACAGTAGAAACGCATACAGAGGTACATGATGAATCAACCTCATCATCATCATCATCATCACCATCATCAATCAGCTTAATGAAATCCACTGCTGGACGCAAGCCTCTTTTAATAATTTCCACTGTATTCGGTCTTGTTCGGTCTGCATCCAGTTGGTACTGATGCGTTTTGAGTCGTCGGTCAACCTTGTGGGGGGACGCCCTCTATTTCTGAAGGCTTCCGATCTAGGCCTTCATTCAAGGATTCGTCTTGTCCATCTGTCATCAGCAGATCTCGCAATTTGTCCTGCCTGTTCCATTTTAGTACAGTTATTCTCTCTACGGCGTCTGCAACTCCGGATTGTCTGCGAATTTCAGTATTTGGTATGTGATCCTTGAGAGAGATTCTTAGCATTAATCGTTCCATCGCAAGTTACGTAACTCATATTTCCTTTATTGTCCGTTTAGTGAGTGTTAGGGTTTCGGCTCCGCAGGTAAGGACTGAAAGGACAAACTGGTTGAATACCTTTCTTTTTAGGCAGTTAGGCAGGAAACTCTACCTTGAACACATATTCGAGATTTCCATATGCAGCCCATGCGAGCCTTTTTCTTCGAAGAATTTCTAGGGTCTGATTACCTCTTCCAATGGAAACCTTGTATCCGAGGTATTTAAAGGATTTAGTTTCTTCCACCCTGATACCGTCAATGTATATGCCCTCACCGAGCACAGGTTTGTCATGATCTTGGTTTTGGGGAAATCAAAAAAAAGTCCAACTTTCTTCGACTCTGGATTAAAATTTTTCAACATTGGGATGGCATCATCCAATTGATCGGCTAAGAGAACTATATCGTCGGCAGATCTTAGGTGACTGAGTCTTTCACCGTTTATATTCACACTAAAGTTGTCCCAGTTTATTTCTTTGTACATGTACTGGAGAACAGTATTGAAAAGCTTTGGTGAGATGGTGTCACCCTGACGTACACGTTTTTCAATATTGAATTTGTCAGTGTTGTCGTGGAGTCTGACACATGCAGTAGTATTCTCAGTAATAATATAACAAGAGAGTGAGAATAAATTGAAAATAATTTAACAGATTTTTTCAAAACTTGTTGCCAGGCAATAGTAACGAGAGCCCGGAGGGCTCGAGTGGCTATATCCAAATGGCAACAAGTTTGAACAAAATCTGTCAACTTATTTTCTATAATTTATCGAACTCGCGAGTTATATTTGACTAGATTATTTTTTGATTCAAAATATTTTTTGTTATTTCTGCATCAGAAAAGGTACTAAACCGATGATTTTCATCCATTTTATATATCGCGTTGACACAATTAGGTAATTATTTTGACAACTATCTGACACTTGCTAAGCAAATAAAAGCTACAGTGATTATTCCCGAGAATAATCACAAAAGATTTATTCCCACTATAATAATGACATCATTGGTTAAAACTTACTTTTGTGACAAATAAAGAAGCATTTCATTGGTTTTAAGGAACGTCAAAAAATAATCAGTAGTAATACTATAAGTACTTCAAAATAATCAGGTTATACATCGATAACTTGTTGCATAATTACAAAGAGTGACAGTCTAAATAATCCGACCGCGAAGCGGGAGGATTATTCTGTCAAACTGACACGATTTGTAATTATGCAGGAAGTTTGAGATGGATAACCGTATTCATTTCGAAGTAGGTATTGTATTTGATACGACTATTTATTGAGTACATTAAGTAAAAATCTCCAAATCGACTTTTTTGAACAGTTATTGATAAACGTCGAAATTTGACGGTTCTGTTAGTTGGTGTATTTTTGTATATTGATGTCGATGTGGTTACTATGAAAATTAAATTATTGTAAAATTTTCGATTGGTAGAGCTATTCTATGTATAATCAGGTATTATCGAAATTATGCAAAGTAATTTAACTAGGTTGGTCGTTCTGATTGGTTGAAAATTAAACGAAAATAATAATCAGTAGTAATACTATAAGTAATTCAAAATAATCAGGTTATACATCGATAACTTGTTGCATAATTACGAAGACTGTCAGTTTGACAGTTTGAATAATCCGACCGCGAAGCTGGAGTATTATTCTGTCAAACTGACACGGTTTGTAATTATGCCTGAAGTTTGAGATGTATAACAGTATTTATTTTGAAGTACGTATTGTATTTGATACGATTATTTTTTCAAAATATTGCATATTTGGACTAAGGTATATATGAATAGAATATCAGAAATAATTGTTAGTTATATTTTCCGCTAGAATTCAAGACTATTGTCATGTATCGGATGTCGACATTGGGTTGCAGGAGTGAATTTTGAATCCTCTATTTACATCCTTGGCCATGGATTTTAAGTTTCTTTCTGATGTCATATATATATATATATATATATATATATATATATTTATATATATATATATATATATATATATATATATATACAGGATGGCGCATCCTATACGCGACGGTCTCTGTAGGGAAAACAATTTGAAATTTGAATGTTTTTTCTTAATAGGGATATACAGGGCCATTAACACTACAAATAAAAAATAATTTGGATTATACAGGGTGACCCAAATATAGGAATTTATATCGAAGTTATGTTTTTTTAAAGAGAACACCCTATATTTGATGGTGTCTTTTGATTCCCCGGAAAAAATAAGTTTCAGTAATGTTTCCAATACCTATCTCTTTTCGTTTTTGAAATATTTAAAGGAATCTCAATTTATGAGCTTGAGCAACATAACCTAGTATGTCGCGGTTATTTAAAACACATCAACAGTCACCTGCGATATGCGTAGCCAAGATATCAGACTATCGAATAAAATGCAAATTTTTGCATTACATCGTAGTACATCATTTAGTCTAATTGAATTTTACTTACATATGGAGTTGAATAATATTCTTATTTTAAATGGCACACCCTGTATTTAATAACTTTAACTGATAGACATTCAAATTATCTTTCATTCCATATAAGATCTCCCTATAACTAAATTCAATGGTTTTTAGTAAATATCTGTTTTTATGTTTAACATAACTAATTTTTGTAAATACTGTTTCCCGTCAAAGTGACCATTGAATTCAAATATCGAATGCGAGTTTGACATTTCTATTTAGTAAGTTAGACATCAAGCGTACGAAAAATCGAATTTGAAACATGAAAACTCAGTCTAAAGCAGAAAAAATTGATATGGTGCTTGTTCTTGGTGAGTGTCATGAAAACTGTTTATTGGCTTCTGGAGTTTACGGCCAAAATACCCAGATCGAGAGAAACCTGACAGACGTGCTTTTGAAAGATTACAAAAACAGTTCAGAGGTAGCGGAAACGTAGATTATGAAAAAATTATTCAGCCTCAACCTATTGTAGGAGATCATGATAATGAATTTTGGGTTATTGGCTCACTGATAGAGAACCCACACACAAGCCATCGGGCTATTAGTAGAGAAACTGGAATAAGTAGGAGAAGTATTGGACGAATAATAAAAAAACATAAATTTCATCCTTATGAGATACAGCTGCACCAAGAACTGTATCAAAGGGACTTCCAACAAAGAATCGATTTTTGTTTATGGGTTATCGATAAAGTAGAATCAGATGCGAATTTTTTTGATAATGTTCTGTTTTCGGACGAGTGCACGTTTCATAATAATGGACTCGTTAATCGCCATAACTTTCATTATTATAGTGATGAAAATCCTCAGGTCTTTCGTGTGGTCCTTGAATGTGTGGGGAGGAATAATAGGTTTACATGTTATTGGTCCTTATTTTTTTACCGGTCATCTCAATGGCAGAAAATTTCTAAGATTTTTGCGGAGAAAATTATCTGGGCTCCTTGATAATGTACCTCGAAATACTAGGCAGGAAATGTGGATGCAGTTGGATGGAGCCCCTGCACATTTTCACTTTCGAGTACGGCGATACTTAAACCGGCGTTTTCTTAATAAATGGATCGGAAGAGGTGGTCCACATAATTGGCCTCCAAGATCTCCAGACTTGACGTCGTTGGATTTTTTTATGGGGACACATACAAAGTATAGTTTATAACACCCCACCACTACTCTGGAAAATATGAAAGCTAGAATAAGAGCTGCTTTTCAGACAGTAACTGGCGAAATTCTTCTCAAAGTGAAACGGTCCTTTGAAAAACGAGTTCAGTTGTGTTTAGAACAAGATGGGCGTCACTTTGAACATTTTTTATGATTCATTTTTTGTTTTCAAGTTGTTTCTCACTCTTTTCCATTTGTGTGTAGTTTTCAAATAATTCAAATTTTTATTTTTTATTAAAAAAATTATAGTTTTGGTTTACATTGAAACTGTTTCACATTGGAAAGTGATAAGAATGTTTATTTTGTTCAATACCATATTTTGAGTGATATTTGCTCTATGGTTACTATGATTAGAAAAGAAAATGATGAAATCCGTATGTTAAAAATAAAAAACAGCTTTTTAGTAAAGATCCATCCAATTTAGGTATAGGGAACTCTTATATGGAATGAAAGATAATTTAAATGTCTATCAGTTAAAGTTATTAAATACAGGGTGTGCCATTTCAAATAAGAATATTATTCAACTCCATATGTAAGTAGAATTCAATTAGACTAAATGAACACCCTGTACGATATAATGCAAAAATTTGCATTTTATTCGATAGTCTGATATCTTGGCTACGCATATCGCAGGTGACTGTTGATGTGTTTTAAATAACCGCGACATACTAGGTTATGTTGCTCAAGCTTATAAATTGAGTTTTCTTCAAATATTTCAAAAACGAAAAGAGATATATATTCCTTCTATAGGAAACATTACTGAAACTTCACTTTATTTTTTCCGGGGAATCAAAACTTTGATATAAATTCCTATTTTTGGGCCACCCTGTATAATCCAAAATATTTTTTATTTGTAGTGTTAATGGCCCTGTATATCCCTATTAAGAAAAAAAATTCTAATTTCAAGTTGTTTTCCCTACAGAGACCGACGCGTATAGGATGCGCCACCCTGTATATATGCGTATGGCATATTAAGACACGAAAGTATATATATGACTATTTCACTCATTCCATTTTTAGTGAAATACACAAACTAACAGGACCGTCAAATTTCGACGTTTATCAATAACTGTTAAAAAAATGTCGATTTGGAGATTTTTACTTAATATACTCAATAAATAATCGTATCAAATACAATACGTACTTCGAAATGAATACGGTTATCCATCTCAAACTTCCTGCATAATTACAAATCGTGTCAGTTTGACAGAATAATCCTCCCGCTTCGCGGTCGGATTATTTAGACTGTCACTCTTTGTAATTATGCAACAAGTTATCGATGTATAACCTGATTATTTTGAAGTACTTATAGTATTACTACTGAGAATACTACTGCATGTGTCAGACTCCACGACAACACTGACAAATTCGATATTGAAAAACGTGTACGTCAGGGTGACACCATCTCACCAAAACTTTTCAATACTGTTCTCCAGTACATGTACAAAGAAACAAACTGGGACAACTTTATTGTGAATATAAACGGTGAAAGACTCAGTCACCTAAGATCTGCAGACGATATAGTTCTCTTAGCCGATCAATTGGATGATGCCATCCCAATGTTGAAAAATTTTAATCAAGAGTCGAAGAATGTTGGACTTAAAATAAATTTCTCCAAAACCAAGATCATGACAAACCTCGTGCTCGGTGAGGGCATATACATTGAAGGTATCAGGGTGGAAGAAACTACATCCTTTAAATACCTCGGATACAAGGTTTCCATCGGAAGAGGTAATCAGACCCTTGAAATTCTTCGAAGAATAAGGCTCGCATAGGCTGCATATGGGAATCTCGAATATGTGTTCAAGGTAGAGTTTACTGCCTAACTGCCTAAAAAGAAAGGTATTCAACCAGTGCGTCCTTCCAGTCCTTACCTGCGGAGCCGAAACCCTAACACTCACTAAAAGGACAATAAAAAAAATATGAGTTACGTAACTTGGAATGGAACTATTAATGCTAAGAATCTCTCTCAAGGATCACATACCAAATACTGAAATTCGCAGACAATCCGGAGTTGCAACCGGCAAAACTTAGCAAGTTAGTATTTCATCGATAATATTTTGACATATCTTACATTTATAAGTTATTTTCTTGACATTCTCAAATGTGACCATATACTGTTAGACATATTTCCTCGTGAAATAGTCATGTCGAATACCACTCGAGATGAAATTTAAGCAGGTAAAATTTCTCTCTTGTAACATTCAAGTTTGTTGCTTTGACAATTTCGCTCATGACATTTTTTCCAAAATTTTGATACAAATGTCATTCGCGAAATTGCCTAACCAACAAACTTTCATATTACAATCGAGAAATTTTGCCGGCAAAATTTCATCTCTAGTGGTATTATATATGACAATAAAATTATTGCAAACAAACATTCAACAAATTATATATGAATATATATGTATATATATATATATATATATATATATATATATATATATATATATATTATATATATATATATATATATATATTATATATATATATATATATATATATATATATATATATATATATATATATATATATATATATATATATATATATTGGAGGTTTCTCAGTAACGTGTTAAACTATTTTGGTTGAATATGACTATTTTGGTTGAGGATGTGTGTTTTGTATTTGTTTTTGATATTTTGATTGATATTTTAATTGACAATAATAGTTGTAACTGTGATTCATGTAGAGTAGATAATTTTAGGTAGTTTAAGTGTAGATTTGACATTTTAATCCATAAGGGCAAATGACACATTGCCCCTTTTAGATAGTTTTGAAATATTGTTTTGGAACATAATTAACATGCAAATATAAGTATTAAGTTCTTTGTGATAATGAAAACATTGCCTTGAGAAAGGTTGGACTGCAAGAATATGGAGGAAACAAGCAAGGAAAAGGAAGAACAACCACAGAAACTTTCAAATTTTCAGACAGATGTCATATGTCAATTATACATTTACTTCAGTCAGAAAACTAAAAATGCAATGGCGAATAACAGCCATGTTTGAATAATTACCACAAATCAGTTTAAAAATAAATAGGTTCTTCTACACTTGTTCAAAGAAGAAAATCAAAGAAATCAAAATTTTTTTTTTAAAAACATGAGGGAGATGACAATAACTTTTACGAAAAAACTTCAATTCTGAGATGTTTCTTTCTTGCTTGTTACCGAATCAATATTATTGTAATTGGCTTGTAGATCCCTGAGGAGGAAATAAATTATTTCGAAAGCTTGGATAGAAAAAGAGTACACTTACGTGTTTTTCAAATTGCCGCATCCCCACTAAAAGAAATAGATGTTTCCTACTTAGTTTCGGCAACTAACCAAATCCACTATATATATATATATATATATATATATATATATATATATATATAATATATATATATATATATATATACATATATATATATATATATATATATATATATATATATATATATATATATATATATATATATATATATATATATATATATATAAATATATAATTTTTATTTAATGTTTTATCTTGGGGTTTGAGATTTGGCTATTTACACAGCCTATCCAAATAGACAAAGGAGGTTAAGATTTGTGTATAAAAAACAAAAACTATTGGGAAAAAATGCGACCATATTGGCGGAGCGCTGTTATTCACACGTCTTTTCTCTTATTGTTTATCCGAAAATAATAGAAGATTATTCTGTACCGAAAGTCAATGTTGCAGTGCAGGAGAGGTTTTATATCCATTTAAGATCTACTGAACTACGATTCTCGAAATTTTTATAGTCTGATATAAACATATACCTACGTATATATTTTTTTTTCCTGGTAGATATTGACATCAATCTAACTGCACTGAAAAAAAGTTCGAGGAAAACCTCCTACCAAATTTGTGTTATTTTAGTCAAAATTCTGGAATTTTCAAACTTTTGGCAAGGGAGTGGCAGAAAGGTGCATACGTTCATTCTATTAGCAAAATATGCCTCAATTTATTATCAACATATGCAAAATTCAGTCTTTTAGAGGGAATTTTTGGAGGATACTTGGGACTTAAAAATAGTATTCTAAGAATTTTTTCATACCAAAACCCAATTCACGTTGTGTTAGACAGTTGAGAGTTTCATTAGGGGAAATGCCCTTTGGTATTAAATACTTTTTTCCAAACTGACAGAATTTTCATGTAGAGATTTTGATTGGTCGTGTTTGCTTACAATTTGTGCTCCTCATCGTCTCCTCCAGATTGAGGTAGAGAGTTGAAATTTCGAACATGAATGGACTTTATGTAAGGAAGGTGCGTATTAAACTTTTCAATTTTTTTTTTAATATCCGCATTTAAATGTAGATATATCATATTTTTCAGTATATTTCAAGGTTTTGCTCTCTTTTATAGACCCTCCAGATTCACTAAGGGCGTTTAGGCTGTATGTAAAAAGGAACTAAAATAGGAAAAAAATACAAACATTTTTCTTAATAGAGTTAATATATCTGTAAATTTCGTTTTCAGGTGAACTAGGCCAAGATACAGAGATTTAGAGTGAGCATTTTGTGCAAAAAGTGTTAGAAGAAAACCAGCTCCGCCATTGTTTGTCAAATAGTTCTACATGATACAGTGATATGTTTTTCACTCGACTGTATTATTTATATATTTGTTATTAACAATTTTATGCAAAATTGAAACTATCAGAGTAATCGTGATGGTGTCAATAGACTTATTGTAGAAAATGAAAAGACGAAAAAAATGAGAGGTCGGACGACTCAATCAGACCCTCAGTCTAAGGGAAAATTGGAAAAAACCGGCCTAAATGCAGTTTTTTCAAAAGTTCATAACTCGGTTATTTTTTGAGTTGTAGCGTAGATCCTCCGGCCAGTATTAGCTATTGATATGAACTTCATTTGAGCGAAGATCAGGAACTGTCCGATGCATAGTTTCCGATCTGTGGCCATTTGATTATGTTACTATGCAATTTTCCAGCAGACCTGAATGCGACAGGTATGGTCCGATTTCAATTTACTAAAAAGATTTTGAAAGTAGAATTCTCATAGTTCAAAACGTTCATCTTGGTTTTTCATAAAAACGCTGAGAAATATGTTAAAAATAAAGCTGAACATGACAAAAAAACGGCCGAGCGCGTGAGAGTAGTTGAAGAGTGGGGGTTTACAATTATTATCTGACAACGTTTAGAAATTACTGTCACGTTCAAAATGCCGACGCTTTCGAATGTCATACTTCTCCTTGCCTGCTGATCTACCCCAACTCTTCAACTACTCTTACGCGCTCGGCCGTTTTTCGTCATGTTCAGCTTTATTTTTAACATATTTCTCAGCGTTTTTATGGAAAACTAAGATGAACGTTTTGAACTATGAGAATTCTACTTTCAAGATCTTTTTAGTAAATTGAAATCAGACCATATCTGTCGCATTCAGGCCTGCTGGAAAATTGCATAGTAACATAATCAAATGGCCACAGATCAAAAACTATGCATCGGAGAGTTCCTGCTCTTCGCACAAATGAAGTTTATATTGATAAATAATACTAACCGGAGGATCTACGTTACAACTCAAAAAATAACCGAGTTATGAACTTTTGAAAAAACTGCATTTTGGACGGTTTTTTCCAATTTTCCCTTAGACTAAGGGTCTGATCGAGTCGTCCGACCTCTCATTTTTTTTGTCTTTTCATTTTCTACAATAAGTCTATTGACATCATCACGATTACTCTAATAGTTTCAATTTTATAAGCAAAAAATTTAAAAAACGCGCTTTTTTGCATAAAATTGTTAATAACAAAGACATAAATAATAAATTCGAGTGAAAAACATATCACTATATCATGTAGAACTATTTTACAAACAATGGCGCAGCTGGTTTCCTTCTAACACTTTTTACATGAAAAAATCTCTATAGCTTGGCCTAAACAGCAAAACTTGAAAGTGTAAACAATTAAATTCGAGAAAAGTGTTCGTTATGAAAAATATTCTATACATTAGTCAATTTTTAGGCACTGTGAGGAGATTTCACGGTATCCGCTTATATTTGCTCTCCATTTAAATACCACTCGAGAGAATTACTCCGGATTAAAAAAAAAATTAAACTCACTCATTCACTAAGCTAAGCGAACCACGACAGAATATTTAATTCACTTATTCTTATGCAGTTTCGAATTGACATATATACTGAAGAGAACCTATTTTTCCATTATCTGAAGAACAATATCATTGTGCATCAGCGTAAAACTTCAGTGATCAATTGATAATCCGATCAGTTGATTATATAGTGAAAGTAAGATTTAAGCTAGCTATTTTGTTCATTATAACGCACATATCAAAAATAATTCATATGAAAAAATTGATCTTGGTTAATATGTATCATATGATTTTTTTACTATATATTTTTTAACTATACTAAAATCAGTCTTAACATGTGAACTGTTCTATAAAGATGTAGTTGCTTACTTCTAATTTCCTATGGTATACATCATGCCAATTCAGCCCCTTATACCACCTGTGCCTTTTGATGTCATCAGCGCCACTCTGAAAAGGTAATTCAATAAAAGCAATAATTCACCAGTTGTTGATAAAAACATATGGACTTTTCACGTACGCAATATATTGTCATATAAATTACGAAGAAGCAACTTTGTGTGTAGTTAAATATACGTATCTTCGTATCTAATAAAGTATGATAGTTCTAATAAGACGACAGTTTCATGAATGTATTGTGTACTGATGATTCTTCAAAACTGATATCTTGAATAAATTAATATCGAGATGAAGCAATTTTTATATATATATATATATATATATATATATATATATATATATATATATATATATATATATATAAATTTATATATATATATATATAAATTTATATATATATATATATATATATATATATATATATGTATATATTTATATATGTATATATATATATATATAATATATAATACATATATATATATATATATATATTTATATATATATATATATATATATATATATATATATATATATATATATATATATATATATATACAGGGTGATTCACGGTGGATGGCACATTAGACGTTTCTGGTGAACCATACAACAGATCACTTTGAAAATTCAATGGAGAGCATAATCGGACATTCTCTACCGAACTAAAATATTTTCGGTAATGCGGTGTATAAGAAAGTAGTAGCAACTTTGATTTTTCAAATGGAACCACCTGTATATTTTATTAGTTTTAGAATCTCCAACAATTTCCTAACAACTTTCCATAATATTTTCCTATACCTATCTATTACCGTTTTCGAAATAAAAATTATTTTCTTTTTTTTTCGTCGAAAATCAAGACCTCTAAAAACTCTGATATCTTTGAGCTAAGAAATACAATGATATCGAAATTTCGGATTAAGTTTGTTAATACCTAGGGGCTTCCTACACTTTATCTTAAGTTTCGTTATTTCAATACGGGGTGGTCAAAAAATACAGTTATTTCGTTAGCTTGGAAAAGTGACTATAAGTTGGTTATTTCAAATGGAATACCCTGTATATTATTACAAATTCGGAAAGCTGCTAGAATTTCCTTTTTATCTATGTATATCATACCTATACCTAACTAGTCAAGTTTCGGACTTATGAGCACTTGAGAAAATGTTCCTTGAACATGGTATCCCCTTAGTATTTGCTAAGCATGTCATGATTACCTACTATTTGACAGTAATGTTGTGACAATCTACTAATAATATCGAAACTTTCATCACTTCAGATGTTGGAAATACCTTCAGAAGCGATGGTAAAAATTTATTCAAATGAAGTTCTTATGAATTCGTTTATTATTTTTGGACAGTGTGATAAAATTATCAGCAGGGAATGTAGAAAGTTCAATGAAATGTATCCGAATCTACCGCCAATGAACCTCAAGAATTTTATACGAATGATATCCGGCTTCTTTTGTGAAATTTTCACTGCACCAAAAATGACAATTTTTTCTATTGAAAATTCCTTCTCTTGAAAATTTTGATTCATCAGTCCAAATCATTTTATTTAAAAAAAATGGATCATTTTGAATGCGTACCAACATCATTTCACAAAATTCAACTCTCTGTTGAGGGTATTGAGCCTTCATTGCTTTAATTTTGGTGAATTTGTAATCATGCATGTTATGTCTCTGCAAGATTCTTTGAACAGATGAATATTTTAAGCCAAAATCTTCTTCAGTACTTCTTATCGATGACTCCGGAAATGCGTGTAAATATGATAGGACATTAATTTGGTTGTCTTCGGAAGTTACAAGCCGATGTACATTTCTTAGTGCTTTTAAAGTTGATCCAAACATTTTGAAATTGTTCTGAATTCCTATAAATTTTTTTAGGTTCATTGGCGGTAGATTCGGATACATTTCATTGAACTTTCTACATGTCCTGCTGATAATTTTATCACACTGTCCAAAAATAATAAACAAATTCTTAAGAACTTCATTTCAATAAATTTTTTCCATCGCTTCTGAAGGTATTTCCAACTTCTGAAGTGATGAAAGTTTCGATATTATTAGTAGGTTGTCACAACGTTACTGTCAAATAGTAGGTAATCATGACATGCTTAGCAAATACCAAGGGGATACCATGTTCAAGGAACATTTTCACAAATAAGTGCTCATAAGTCCGAAACTTGACTAGTTAGGTATAGGTATGATATACATGGTTAAAAAGGAAATTCTAGCAGCTTTCCGAATTTGTAATAACATACAGGGTATTCTATTTGAAATAACCAACTTATAGTAACTTTTCCAAGCTAACGAAATAACTGTATTTTTTGACCACCCTGTATTGAAATAACGAAAATTGGGCTAAAGTGTAGGAAGCCCCTAGGTATTAACAAACTTAATCCAAAATTGTGATATCATTGTATTTCTTAGCTCAAAGATATCAGAGTTTTTAGAGGTCTTGATTTCCGACGAAAAAAAACGAAAATAATTTTTATTTCGAAAACGGTAACAGATAGGTATAGGGAAATATTATGAAAAGTTCTTGAAAAATTGTTGGAGATTCTAAAAATGATATAATATACAGGTGGTTCCATTTGAAAAATCAAAGTTGCTACTACTTTCTTATAGAAGTGGCAACACCGCATTACCGAAAATATTTTAGTTGGGTGGAGAATGTCCGATTATGCTCTGCATTGAATTTTCAAAGCGATCCGTTGAATGGTTCACCAGAAACGTCTAATGTGCCATCCACCGTGAATCACCCTGTATATATATATATATATATATATAATATATATATATATATATATATATATATATATATATATATATATATATATATATATATATATATATATATATATATATATATATATATATAATATATATATATATATATATATATTATATATATATATATATATAATTAATATATATATATATATATATATATATATATATATATATATATATATATATATATATATATATATATATATATATATATATATTACATGTTTGTAGTCAATTCTAAAATTAAATATTTTGAAAATCTTCCAGAAAATTATGCTCTTTTTTTTAAAAAGTGATGATTTAATTTCAGTTATATCGCAAGAAATTTCTAGGAAAAAATTCTCACCGAAAAACTAACAGAAAGCACTCAATAATTCATTTCCGAATCCTGTTTGTTAGGTACATCGCAGGAAGTTTCTAGTTTATTTTCCGTGAATTTTACATTTGACTCACCTTCATACTTCCGAGCCTTTTTGTCCTATCCTGCACTAAAAGTTTTTTTATGAGATCTTTCGCTACTGGATCCAAATGCTTCGGCCATTCCATTCTACCTCCCAGTATTTTTTCATATATGCCAAAAGGATTGTCATCATAAAAAGGAGGGTAGCCGACCAACATCTCGTATATAAGTACCCCTGAAAAATATAAAAAATTATATTTACATGGAGCAGAAAAGGTGACGAAAAAAAAATTATTCTAGCACTTGAAGAAAGCAGAAGGAATTTCAATGAGAATTATTTTTCCTGAATTCGTGTTCAATAAAAACTCTGCATGCATTTCAACACTACATATTCAATAATGACCTCAATAAGTAATCGACTTTCAATTTTTTTTGAAAGTTTCACAGTAAATTGTTGATATGTCACACAAAGTATGTTGACAACATCACGCGAATAAGCAGGATATTGATAACTTTTATAATCACTGCAAGGCAAAAAGTTTGTATCTGAATTTCGTAAAGTGTTACCAAATTTCGTTTGGGTATGTAGGACTTAGTAATAATTTTCGGTTCTAAAATGATTTCGATAAACACATATTCTACGTTTCCAAAAAGGCGCATAAAATATTTGTTATATATCACTACGATGCTTATATTATTATATGCTTATATTATTATATGCATAGAAAGTCATTAAATACACCGTGCTAAAGAGGGCGTTGTACTAGTCTGTATAATTATATTATACTTACTTCATGCATCTTGTAGAGCCCCTTCTAAATATACTAAATACCTTCATAGTTATTCCACTTTGTTAAGCCCTTCTTATTTGAATAAGTGATTGGATTTTCGCAATAAGTCCGTCGATTTCTCGTCCTGAGGACTCGTGGTATTTACTTCAAACAACTCAGTTGAGTTATAGAACAAATCGACAGACTTATGAAATGAATGTAAAAAATTCGAAATTTGGCAGAATTAAGGTTAATTAGCAAAAATATTAAGAAGTTGATCACCCACTTAATGAAGTTCAATAAACAGAAAACATTGACATCGAACGAAATACCTACATCATATTTAATTACACCAGATTTAGTATAGAGTACTTAAATATTTCTCAATCATGATTATAAACGGAGAAGTTATTATGCAAATGCTTTGAGGTTGATTATTTGAACACGTTGGTACTTGCAATAGTTTTTATATCCTGATTGATATTATTTCTCACATTTGCAAAAAGTCTTTGGTGATGCTGTTTACTAAATTTGATGCAAGGTTTCAGATGAGTGATTATTTATATTTGATGTTTCACTACCACATACAGAAATCTGGAAACACATGACAGGCCAATCAGAGTCAAGAGTCAAGTTCGGTGTTATCGATAATCCAAAGTTGACCAGAGCTCCCAATTGGTTCATTTGACAAAATGAACATTGCAATGAAATGCTCATTGATGAAATATGGCCAAAACAATGCGTTATATCTTGAAAGCTACATAAAAGAATTTAATTTTTTTGTCCATGGCGTGCTATTTGCATACTGCTCTATTCTTCATTCGGTCACTACGAACTCAATATTTCATGGCATCTCTGAAATAACATTTTTGATAATCTTCTACTTCTGTATCTCTTGTATCAGGTATAACTCTGACTCAGAGGAAGCGAATGGTTCATCTTTCATGTCTGACATTGATAATTTGCTATGAATATTAAGTATAGGATGGAAACAATGTCCTCAGAGGTAGTCGGTAAATCTATATTCAAAACGAAGCCATTGTAACACTTAGGCCACTGCTAATATATTATAGGTTTTATTGGGCCAAATTTTTTTGATTCTCATAGTGGAGATAAAGTCCTCTTTTGTTTCAACATAATACCAGTACCATTTTGTTGACTACCTAATTATGTTTTTTTTATATACTTTTTCGGCCAGGATCTCATATTCTTCGTTTTCTCATAACTTTCTCCTTATGTGTGTACTCCTTCCATCTCTTCAATCCTACCGGATCCAATTAGCCGACATTATACCGCACCGGCCAAATTTGTTATAAAAAAATTACTTTTTACACGATGTATAACTGTGATTTGTTTGCCAAGACTAGAAGTAAATTGCCCTTGTGATAAAAGTCATTTTTTCTCAACAAGTTTTCAAGTTTACTTGAAATATGTGGGACCTAAACCTAGTCGACATTAAAAACAAATTACTTTTTGCACAA
The DNA here is from genome assembly GCA_030704885.1 of Cynegetis impunctata. Classification (NCBI taxonomy): domain Eukaryota; kingdom Metazoa; phylum Arthropoda; class Insecta; order Coleoptera; family Coccinellidae; genus Cynegetis; species Cynegetis impunctata. The sequence continues at coordinate 35,024 of JARQZK010003057.1, read as the reverse complement.
TGATTATGGTTCGTTTGCCCCAACTAGAAATTCATTGCCCTTGTGATGAATGGCAACTTTCGTAAAAAAATATCCCTAATTCCTGCGAAATAAGATCAAAGTGCTGAAGGCAATTTTCATGAAGACATTAGTTTTAACCATAACTTTTTCTTTAATAGTGGACAAAATAATTTATTTACTGGGCAAAAGTGGTGGCTTATATTAGGCAATCTAACGACGCATTATTTTCATTGGATTTCCAAAATAAATTTTCTCAGAAAATTTGTTTTGACAATAACTTTTTGTGTGGGCAAAAAATTTTTTTGTGAGTTTCGATGGAGGGTCGTGTGGCCACACTGCTTCTTGCTTAGTGCACTATCAAATATAATTATTGAATTTTCACCTGCTAAAAAATTCTCAAATAATGCTACTATTGAAATATTCTAAACACGAGGGATTATAGTGGAGATGACTTCATTTTTTTTTATATGGAACCATTGAAAAATTATTTTATATTAGATATAGGCATAAAATCTTCGTATCAATTATGCACAAACGCGTGTTTTCAAAATATATTGCTGCAAAACGTAAATCTTTCTTTCAATCTTATTAAGTTGAACAATATAATTCTCAATTTATAGTTTTTTTGATGAAATTGATGATTTCAAAAACAAAAAAACCAAGAGCATGAGTAACAACTATTCACCAACATTTTTATAACTTTCAGTTGAATTCATTAAAATTATAACCTTTGAAACCCTACAAAACTGACGTGTAGGGCATAGTTAATGCTTACTAAATTCGAGTTGACTTAACCTTAAAAATCCCAGACCACACAACGTTCCTACTTAATACGTTTCAATAGGGGAATCAGTAATTGTGGGGAATTCGCAAAGCAATACAAAATATGGGTTCAACAGATAAGGTATAAGCATGATAAAGTAAGTTAACATAAAAAATGACGATAAGGCGAAATGAAGGAATATAAACTAGACCTACATACCAAGTTAATAATAATAATAATAATAAAAATATTTATTCAGCATATTTGTATAATATAACTAAAATAACAAACGCTGTAAAATGTAAAAAATATATAGGGGTCTCAGAGCCTCATTTTAATCTTAATTATACAATAATCAAAAAATTCTTTTGTATTATATGGTTGGGATTGAATAATGATATTACGAATTTCCTTCATGAAGAGTCTGCTATTTTCAGTTTCTAGAAGGGCTTTAGGTAGTTTCAACCCTTCTGCAGAAGATGCGGATATGAGCAAATCTTCCAAAGGTCTAAATTTCGGATATGTTATTTATAATTAATATCCACATCCTTTGCCACTGTTTTGGAAATACATAGGAATAATACTAAGTACCTTACAAATGCTGACTTTCATAATTACCCAACACGAAGAGGTGCACAACTGAGGCCTCAATTTTATCGACTGAATCTATCAGCTCGAAATTCACTCAACCTAAATTTATATAATAAAATACCAGCAGACATTACTGGTTTGAGTTGTAACGGTTTCAAGGTAAGAGTTAAGCATTCACTTTTGAGGCACTGTTTCTACTCCATCGAAGAGTATTTGAATTGTGAGGTATTTATTTTTTAACATGTTAGTTTTTGTTTTAGTTTTAGAAATAATTATCTTATATGTATAAGATTAATCAGATGTAATTAGTGTGTATTTACTGCGAATATTCTTTTTCTTAATTTGTCAATTTGACTTGTCACTATTGTACATTTTGTATTCAATGTGATGAAATGCCTATGCTATCTATGCCGGTTAGATAGCAAGAAATTGTAAAATTTGGTTTCCTCGACGATTAATGCTCAAGTTGACCTAACGCATCGTGGAAAGTTGGAGGTATACAGAAGAAACAGTACATGTAAAAATACTGAGCCCAGAGGGATACCGTTTGTTGCGCGTCTTGGTTGAGAGGAAGCATTTACAGATCTAATACTGACATTTGCCTCTTATTTTGAAATGTTTAAAGTTATAATTAGTGGGCGGTATGGTACTCTCTATCGAAAGTTTCAGTAGAATCTAGGTATAAGATGTCAACGGGAGTCTCAGAGTCCTAAAATTTGATATAATCGCTAATTCTGGGAACAAGGTTGGTAATAATTAAACAGCCTGCGAGCAAACCATGCTACTTTTTATTTATTTGTTATTATGTCTTAATAAACATTTCAAAAGCACATCATAGATCACCATTGGGAGAGCTGAGGTGAATCTTATGGGTCTGCTGTAAGGTTTAATGTCGGATATATTTTTGATAATTAATTTTTATTTTCTATTCAATCAGAAGATCCCATTGAACTCTGTAAAAAATTCAATGACATGTTCGTTGGAGCCATTGCCGGCCTGAAAACTTCTATTGCAGCTTCCTTCCTGTTGACCTCGCACGGTATAAGTAAGTCATTTTACTTTTTTGACTATCCACATCATATGTGGCCCCCTTGCACATTTTATCAATTGTGCATTCAAAGAAGGTTGCTTTCCTGACGACCTCAAGGTTGCTTTGGTGAAGCCACTATTTAAAAATTGAAATGCATGTGATTTGGCTATTTAAAGGCACATAAGCAGTCTATCAAGTTTTTCCAAAATATTTGAGAAGGTTCTAGCTCTCAAACTCCTCAATTTTTTGAAAGTTCAATGTTCTTGCTGATGGTCAGCATGGTTTTACAAGGAATAGAGGTACTGACACTGCTATTTTTGAGTTGGTATATGATGTTCTTGTGGCGCTTGAAGATGGTGAGGTTCCATTGGCTTTGGACTTAGACTTGAGCTGTATGGCGTTAGAGTTATCTCCTTGAGGTTTATTGAGAGCTTACTGGCAATCATCGACAGAGAGTTCACTTCTCTAAGGAGCGACATGCTGGGACCTACAAACAGTGTTTGGTCTACCGTATATAAATCAAAATAATACTAGTCAAGTTCATCCCTTCTTCTTTCCAATACATGGTAATACTAGATTTGAAAGGGGACCTTTGCATATGGCAAAGCGTTTGTTTAATTTGCTTCCTAAGCATTAACAAGCTATTGAAGCTTTCAGGTTATTCAGAAATCGCTTTCGCAATTTCATTTTCGACTGCGCACCTTATTCAATAAATAAATTTATTACATTTTGTAAAAAGTAAGTTCTTTTCCTTTGACTTGTCTCTATTTTATTCAGTGTTATATTGTTATATACTGTAATTTGAATAATTGTTGAGATTAATAAATATTATGTTCATTAGTATTATTATTATTATTATTATATTAACTGTTTTTGTCTTATTAGCAATAACAGGCTATTTGAGTTATGAAACCGACTTCATTGAGCAGGTAACCTTTCGTCACAAAATTCTTGACATTCTCAAAAATTTTCCAATCCTTCAAAAGATTTGGAAAAGTCACGAATTTCATGACGTAACACTAAATGTTCAATGAAGTCATTTTTCTTACACAAATGAAAACAAGTAGTATTAATATGATCTCACCTAATGCCCACCAATCAACAGCCTTATTATGTCCTTTACTCTGGATAATTTCTGGAGCCAAATACTCTGGTGTCCCACATAGAGTCCACGTTCGATCAGTCAATTTTTTCGCGAATCCAAAGTCAGTTATTTTTAAATGTCCTTCTCTATCTAATAATAGATTCTCAGGTTTCAAGTCTCTGTAAACTATACTTTTGCTATGTAAATATTCTAACGCTAAAATTATTTCAGAACTATAAAAAATTGCATAGGATACTCCAAATCTTCCTGCATTTCTCAAGTAGGAAAACAATTCTCCACCACAGACGTACTCAAATAGCATGTATATGCACATGTCATCTCTGTCGCACCATATCCTGAAAAATGAATATTCTTAGTAGTGAATTAGCAACTTTATATGAAAAAAATCTATTATAACAATTGAAACAAGGATATTCTGTGATTTCCATCTTAATTAGATTACTTTGGATTCATTTAACACTAAAACTTCATCGTTTATTAAATAAAACAATAGTATGCACACGTTCATGACTTCTCCCTTGTATCTCAGAATAATGAGCAAAATGAAATAAGGTTCAAATGCCATATTTTGGAAAAAATATCAACGACCATTTGGTGAACCGATATTTAAAGTAGTTGATGATAAAACTTTTCCATCTTCAACTACACCTGATATAAACATAGAAAAAAATATAATGTAGTAGAATTAAACAAGCTATTGGAAAGTGTATTTTTTTCTGAGAAAACGATTTAAAACTAACTTGCAATTAATTAACATCTACTTGTTTCTATTTTAATTCTCTATCAAAATTATAATTTAGCTATCATTAACTACAAAAAATTATGTTTTCATTTAGAAGTACATATTGTAAAATATGTAGCTTCTGTATGTGCCAACATAGACTAAGAAAACATTTATTACCTATTTGAAATTGATCTGGCGGAAGTTTTCCAAGAAATCATTTGTGAATATAAGTTTCGCAAGCCAAAACTCTTTTTCGATTGATGAATAGTTTTGTTATGCTCTCAAAAGCATTGTGCAAATTAATGTTTAAAGAATATTTTTCAAATAAATTGAAATTTATTTTCGTAAGTAATTGCACAAGTGCATTTTTATTTTTGGAAAAGGAGCCCGACACCGAAGGTCTATTTCTCTAAAATATGAAAATGACCGAATGCAGTTTTTTAAAGACAACACGCTGAAATACGAAATTATCCGGTTATTTTGATGCGCGAGTGTAATATGAGGGAATATTTCCCAAATAAACTCTTAACTTGTCAAATAGACGTTAGTAATTCATAAATTCTCAGCTTGTCATCAATAACCGTAATATGAAGTATGCAACTATGCAATTATCGGTCTACAGTGCAATTATCGCAGGGCTCTTTCGCTTTCTACGATGCAATTATCGCTGTAATTTTCGATAATTGCATTCTATTTACAAGGGATTTTTGACAGGAGGGAAATATTCGTAAGTAATTGCACAAGTGCATCAAAATTACCGATAATTTTGCATGACAGCGTGTTGTCAAAAAACTGCATGAGTTCATTTTCATTTTTGGAGAAAGAGCCCGACACCGAAGGTGGAGGGCTCTTTCTCCAAAATATGAAAATGACCGAATGCAGTTTTTTAAAGACAACACGCTAGAATGCGAAATTATCCGGTAATTTTGATGCACGAGTGTAATTTGGGGGAATATTTCCCGAATAAACTTTCAACTTGTCAAAGTGACGTTAGTAATTCATAAATTATCAACTTGTCATCAATAACCGTGATATGAACTATGCTACTGTGCAATTATCGGTCTACAATGCAATTATCGCAGGGCTCTTTCGCTTTCTACAATGCAATTATCGCTGTAATTTTCGATAATTGCATTCCATTTACAAGGGATTTTTGACAGGAGGGAAATATTCGCTGTAATTTTCGATAATTGCATTCTATGTACAAGGGATTTTCGACAGGAGGGAAATATTCATATATAATACCACTAGAGATGAAATTTTGCCGGCAAAATTTCTCGATTGTAATATGAAAGTTTGTTACTTAGGCAATTTCGCGAATGACATTTGTATCATGGAAAATATGTCGTGAGCGAAATTGTCTAAGCAACAAACTTGAATGTTACAAGAGAGAAATTTTACCTGCTTAAATTTTACCTGCTTAAATTTCATCTCGAGTGGTATTCGACATGACTATTTCACGAGAAAATATGTCAAACAGTAATATGGTCACATTTCAGAAAGTCAAGAAAATAACGATTCATGTGAGAAATGTCAAAATATTATCTATGAAATACTAACTTTTGCCGGCTTGCATTTTTTATGGCTGTGAAACGAGAGTTGCTATGGAAACTTTCTCACTAAAAATGGAATGAGTGAAATAGTCGCTGTAATTTTCGATAATTGCATTCCATTTACAAGGTATTTTTGACAGGAGGGAAATATTCAGTTATAATATCACAAGAGCATCGAAAATAATCGATTATACTTCCGAGTCACGAGACGTATTTTGCGAAATATTTTAAGAAAATACATCGAGTGACGAGGTCAGTATAACGATTATTTTCGATTGCTCGAAAGGTATTCATTACGATTATATAACGAATAAAAAATATTAATTTTTTTCAAAATGAAAACGTGATTTTATCACGTCGTCAAGGGTATATTCACTTAACAATACGCAGTAGTTATGCGAAATTCACGGATTCTATTGGCTTATTCATACATGAGTTATAATCACTATAATGCAGACGTAGCACTGGATAAATAATTTTTAAAGTTGCGAAGTATTAACCATTATTCAGCTTCACTGCATATGAGTTAAAGTAAAATCATCTTCATCAGTGCTGAAAAAGTAATTTTTTGCAACCTGGTATTTCCAGTTTGGAACAGTTGGGCGTGCCAACTGGCAACAGACATATTATGTTTTGTTTCTTTTTTCTTTGTTTTCCTTTCAACCGGACTGAGCTACAACAGAGCGTGGCCAAGTACTAACTATTAGTACCTATATGATAAATCTCCCTAAAAATAATTTCAAAAGCATCCTGATGCTAAGAATAAAGTACCTCCTTCATTAAGTTCCATATTTCGAAATTGTTATCAAAGGTATCTAGTTATAACTTGCGATATGAATAAAATATTTTACTGCTCTTTACAAATATCTGAAAATTGCAAAATTTTTGAGCGAAAAGCAATAGTGAAAAAAAAGATTTTTTTTAAAATTTAACTCCTTAGAAAAAATATTCCTGCAGTAATAGAACAAGGGCACTTCATTAAAAAAATAGATAGATTACTGACAAACTAACCACATAAAAAAGTACTAAATAATCAAACACGGTTTCAATTGATACCATCAACGTGATTGAATAGAACTAGCTATTTCAACCAATATAGAATGATTAAATATATCTGAATTATATGGAGTACTAGACAAAGGATCATAAAATAAAATATACGAGAAGAACAAGGTAGAAATGACGTTAAAAATACAAAAACAAACTTTCGATGCGTATGTAAGACAAAACAACAAGTAAGCAGCTGAGTTTCGTCGCTAATGTCATTTTTTTCCACTCATTTTTGACTATTCTAAAGAAATTCTCAACCCCTTAAGTCAATTCAGAGGGGCCGAAGAGATGCACAACTCTTGAATACCTGCGAAAACGGACGGACTTTCTAAATAAAAACTTAAACCGCTAAATCACTCAAATATCAATCAAGTTAACGTAAAAATTTTTTGGCTTCCTACCGAAATAGGGCTGGATGCTGAAATTCGCAATGATTCAGAATCCTCAAAAAGGCTTAAAATTTTAACATAACAATTTCAACGGTGACATAAATCAATTCAAACTTTAGTGTACTTCACTCATATCAACTCAACCTGTTCAGCAAATATTAACCCTCTTACTCAATCAGCAGAAGCTGTGGAGAAGCACAAACCTAAAAAACAACGAAAAAACGGAAAAACCCTACATACAAATGGCAGAATTTCAGAAAAATAGTTAAAACCACAAATATCAACTTAATACACTATTGAAATTCCAACCCTCCAATTCAATATGGAGGGTGGTGAGGAGAAGTGCTCAAATCCTCAGAAATCAAGAATAATTTAAATCTCCATAGATATAGCAATAGTGACAACTGACTGAAGAATATTATATTGCCAAATGGCACTTTTTTGGCATCTACTTAATCTAGGTACGCATTTTAAACGCTCTAACTAAGTTTGGAACGTGTTTGGAGGTTTTGTAGCTTCATGAATACTCCAAAAACTCTAGAAAGTTGAATTTCGGATATCTTACTCATAATCAATATCTGTATCTTTTGCCATCTGTTAGAAACCGCTTATGCACAATACTATTGAAAGCTGCCAGGTTGTGTTAAAATAGATGTACGAAAATACTATGTGTGATGTTATCAGTGTGTGATGTTTTGTGGAGAATTTAATAGCTTTGTTTGTTATCCACATCAGTTAATTTTAGTTTCCAATAATTAACCGAGTTATATTCTTTTATTTTCATTGAAATATTAAAAACTGTCGAGTTGCCCAATAGTAACATTAAGGCCCGCAGCGCACGAGCAACTTCTCGCAGGCTACTATTTAGTTGCCGAAATAGAATGCATTTGTTTATATGGAACCCCGTTCACCGGCTATTTTTTAGTCGGAGCAACTGAAAAATTGAGACATGTCCTATTCCGCCGGTGACAGTCGCCTTAAAAATATACAATGCACTTATTTAAATCTGCCGCCGCACACGGGCGATTCTCTAGTTGCAGAGTCAGTTGGTTCTTGTTCTTGAAACGTTTCAGTTGATGTTGTTTGTTCAAATGTTAATTCTGTAATTATGTCGTTCATACAATGTGAAGAGTAAGGACTACTCCGACAAGATTTTAAAAAGAGAGCATTGGGTCGAAATATTTGACCTATTCATTTTTCTCGAAGTCACTGTCAATTTTTCTTATGGTGGTATAGCCAGACGAATGAAGGTATTTTGGCATGACAAACGTCCCAATATTTTCAACAAATTGACAAATCTCTCGATGCTCATTCGGAAATATTTGAAGGATTTTATTGAGTAATCTCTCAATCAGCTGATTGAATAGACCATTGAAAAGTATTTGCCTTGAAATAGGATGAACCTAAAATTGCTTTTGATTTCGTTTTCGTTTCAGGGCGATAGCACACACATATGCTACATCAACAAAATCCAAGTTGAACAGTGAGGTGCGGGGTGCGGGCAACTATTCAGTTGCTAGTGTGCGGCGGGCTTAAAACAACGGATAATATTATCCACAAATATGGACCAATAAATGAATTGACTAACAGGTTGACTATGAATTATTTTTTCTTCATTATAAGTCAATATTTTAGCTAACAAAGGGCTCAAAATGATTCCCATAATTAACCTTTAAGTGCTACTATAACTCCAATTACTGAAACTAAAAAGATTGGTACCTATCAAAGAATTTCTCAATTAGGGTCAAAAGAACCTTGGGTACTCGGATACTTGCAAACTGGTTGACGATATCCCAGTACATCAGTTTGAAATTAAATGTTGAATGAATATTTACAATTTGACGGGCTCAATCAAATTTTAGTTTAGAATTTATGTAAAAATTGACAATATTTTTGAATTATTTTTGTTAGAAATTGCGACAGAAACACTGAAGGAGCTGTAGTGAATAAAACCTCTGATCTGATTAGATAGCGTGGTTTATTCAATTCAATCAAGGAGTAATTTTTCTGTAACCATTGAATTATGAATTCAAAATATAAGTATAAAGCTATCAATATTTTGTATCAAAATATTAGTACCTCTGGCTATATAATATTTTAGTAATTTATAATTACCGGAGTATCAAGAATCTCATGTTTTCATAAATGATCCCAAGATCCAAATTACTCGAATACAATATATAAAATTTAACTAGCACTATGCATCGAATAATGCTTTATATAATAGATCATAGTTTCCATAACTGCAGCTATATTTTGGGAACTATGTTATTTGCCAAGATGGCGACGTCAACGTGTCATACACCCACGGTTTGTAGAATAATACGGTTGCCTCACTTTGCCGGCAACATCGCGGGTAATACGTCACAGGTTACGTCACCAGTATGCTAGAGGCTGACCGTTACGCGTTACGTTACGAGTTTCCGTAGTTTTCTTTTGTTGTACCGACTGTTGATTGTTGTGGTTTAAATTGAAGTTTTCGTGTTGTTTTTATTTATAAACTTTATTAGTGTATCTATAGCCTATTTTGAATTTAATTCAACTAAGTACTATATTTCTTTCATCGCGGAGAGTCAGGTAATAATAAAAAAATTTTACTCTATAATTTGAAATGTTTTTTTGATATTCTATTGTAGAAATGACTGGAACAATTTGTAGTGTGGCTACTTGTAAAAGTAACAGTGAAAGGGCAAAAAAGGAAGGGGAATAAATAAGATTTTTTACTTTCCCAAAAAAAAAAGTTTTTAAAACAATGGGTTCGACTTTGTCGAAGAAAAGGCACCTTTGATCCAAAAAATAAACGTGTATGCAGTAAACATTTCGCGCTGGATCAATATGAAGACATGATTAAAGCTGAGATAACAAATAAATTGCCAAAAAGACTCAAAGAAACAGGTAAGTTGTCAATGAAATCTTGTCCGAAAAAAATAAGTGTTTTATTGTATATATTTTAGCTATTCCATCACTAAATCTTCCATTGGCTCCTGAACAGAATATTAGTGAAAGAAGTAAGAGAATGAAGTTAAAAGAGGAAAAACGAACCTTCATTCTTATGCAATGCTATCATGGGTACAAAGCCTTTCGTTTGGTGGCTTAACTGAGCCCTCATCTTCTTGGCAAAGTGATTTTGAACGTTTGGATAAGTGGTTCGTTAAGGTATATAAAGATCAATTTAAAATTAAAACAGAAATTGTAAAACGTACAACTAATTTTATAAGTAAAAAAGAACCACTTATTGCCAAAAAATTAATTTACTCATTTGTTCGACAGAGAGTATTTACCAGGATAAAATTAATTAATTCAAAGAAATCTGAAGAATATTCATTGAATAAAAGAAAACGTGACACCGATGAAGCTAGAAGATTTTATAAAAAAATGAGAAAAACTGTAACATAATCTATTATTCCATTATCATTGTTCTATATGAATAATATACATATACAATTCAATTATTACTTAGGTGTGTTAATTAATTTTAAACCATTTTTTCTTTGTTGTGTTTGTATTTTGATATAAATATATTTTGTCGTAATACTTTGTCTTATTTAAGACCCAAAATTACTATAATATAGGTACAAATAAACATTCATCGTTTAATTCATATAATACCGCCTTCGTTTAAGTTTTAATATTTTAATGGAAAAATACTTTTTATGCTTCATTGTCCTTTGTCTCGATTTTAATAAACTTGCCCTGTAATTATTAAAAACATTATTTTCATTACACTTGAAATGCTGCGAATTTGCCAACAGCATACTTGTGACGTCACGACTGGCCGTGTCATGATTGGTTGAAAGATACGAGGCAACCGTATTATTCTACAAACCGTATCATACACCAACTCCCAGCATATCCGGGCTAGATGGATTTACTGCGCAGTCGTCAATGTCGACACTAGCGCTCACACCACATTTAAGCTAATCAGCTTTGATCAGGGGAAAAACGCATACTTTTTCGAAGTTGACATTTCTGTGATGACATAAATGTTGCTTTTCCAGAGTTTAGTGGAAGTAGACATCCATTGTTATGTTACATATTAGATTGTTATGTTTTATACTAGTTTGTAAACAAGCTACAATAACGTGCGGCCAAGGTCAACCTTCGGCAATAGTAATTGTATGTAAATATGTATATAAACCAAATGGGAGCTCGCTCAGTGGATAGATAACTCATTACTCTGCCAGATGGTTATGCGAGAAGTATATAGTTTGAAACAAATTAAAGCCAAAGAGATTGAATCCTCGCTTAGCTCTTGGTGAAACATGATTAAATATCATTAATTCAAATCAAACACTTGGCTTACCGTTTCACTAATATATATTGAAAATTAATAAAAATTAACAAAAAGTTGTCAACATGTTTCGGGTAGTGAACCCATTCTCAAGACTAAAGTCTTGAGAATGGTTGAAAAGCCTATGAATCAGCTATGATAAGCGGCTAATTTATGTGAAAAAGGGTGAAGTGATATGTTATGAATTGTAATATCTGTATGAGATGGTTTATGAAAAATTGAAAATTCGTGTTTGTTGTTTTTCTGGTAATAGTTAAATCTGAGTAATCAATAGTATTATTCATTTCAGTTTCTAGAGACAATTTAATACGGGAGTGTATGGAATTAATATATGTAATGAATATTTACCTGAATGATGGCGGACGTTGACGTGTCGTGGTTGAATTCTCAGCTAAAACGATCGAATAAAGACGATTTAATATCAGTTATTATAACTAAAAGTGTTCCAGTGAACAATGTTACGGGTATGAGTGGAGCCAATCTTGAGAAACTTAATAATATGGTGGAATCACATCTTTTATCGAGTCCTCCATACGAGATGAACAAAGTGACGGATATACATGAAGGTAACCTTTCAGTACACAATTTACATTTGTATGAAAGACTCATAACGCAGCTTGAAAAGATAACGAGCGAATAAGAGTATTTGATAAGTTTATTGAATAGTAGGATTGAATTTCTTGAAGTAAACAAGACCATAACCCCTAAAAATAATACGTCAAAATAAAAGCAGAATAGTTCAAATTCTGCGGGAAGTAAACCAGTTGCTGACGCTACAGGTGATCTACTGATCAAAGAAAACAAATCTATGGATATCGACGTTGCCGCTTCTTTCCGTAAATCTTCAAAGGGTAAATTAAACAAAAATGTTGATTTGACTTCAAATCAGAATTCAAATAAAATCGACAGTAACGAGAAAAATAACCAAGCATCTCCAGAAAGAGATGGTTGGAAAACCGTCTCAAACAAAAAATTAAAAAATAAGACCGACCGAACCAAATCATTGGTACGAGCAATAGCTCAATAAA